>PPMH03000042.1:0-60839 GCA_003707945.3 Taiozyma bovis | reverse complement strand
ATAATCCTAACGTCAGCTCACAGAGCTTGGAAAAACGAGCGAGCAGAAGGTAAAACCGGTACAGCTTCAGTAAGATATAATCCTAGCAGTTGTCCTAGCAGTTGTCCTAGCAGTTGTACCAACCTAAGTAACGTGAAGGGAGGCTTTGATGTAGAGAATATATCATTTGAAGAGAGTACGGCTGGAGCCATTTGTCTGTCCGATAGGGACTAGTCCCGAGTTGAGAATAGGACTGAAATTTCAAAAATGGGACTAATGAGACAAAGAAAACAAGAATTCTTCCATAAGAACAGATCTCGCTCGATCTGAGATTTAGAGAATGCTAAAAACAGACCACAAAGCCGGAAAAATGACCTAGGACTTCAAAGAATGTAACTGGACTCATCCAGCACACCAGAACCTTGTTGACGATGATGATGATAGATCATGATCAAGGAACCTCCTAGAATGTTACCCGCAGCCCAGGGCTAAAAATATCAAGACTTTTTTTTTCAAATGTCAAATAATCTAACAAGAAAAAAGGACAGACAAATTTAAACAAAACAAACAAAACACCAAAACACCGTGTAAAACAAGCGTCAAAAGTGTGACATCTCCGCTGCTCGCACACTTTCTGCCCCTCGATACAGTACAATCCACCTTCCAATACCACCGAGCACCCCACCTACTGTCCTTTGGCCACTGCTCCTCGCTCCTGGGGTTGTTGCTTCGCCCTTTTCCACTTTTAGTCCCTATTTGTCCTAGACAAACTGTCCCATGTCGATAATGCCAGACGAGATCAAGCATTTAAAAGATCAAGTAAAAGCCCTAGAGACCCAGCTAAAAGTCTATGAGAACCACGTCTATATTCTCCAAAATGATTTGCAGTACTCACAGAAGAACCTTCAATTGGAACAGGCCAAACAGCAGAACCAGATCACAAGTCTGGCCTCATTGATTCTAGACACAGTGAAAGAGAACAGACAGTACGAAGAACAAAGAGAAAACAACGTTCTACAGAGGATCAACAACATAATCAACTTGGACATCAATGATTACTCGGGTTTGAGCAATTTCTCCACCGGTGGTTCTGGGGTTAATGGCCCCACCTCCGCTCTAGGAAACGAAGCTTCCTTGATCAACAGCATCACTTTGAACTCGAGCACTCAGGCTTCCAACACTGCTGGTACTGGTACAAGTACCAGTTCGTTATTGAACCCACGCATTAGCAGCGGGGATCAATTGTTGACGCCTTCCTCCCTTCAGGCTCCACCGCCATCCCATCACCTCCAACAACAAGGCCAGCCTCAATCTCAATCTCAACAACATGCTCAGATGAATGCATTGCAGCAGTCGCAAATGGCAGCAATCCAACAGTCATTCCAACAACAACAGCAACAGCATCGCCAACAGAGAAACATCCACCTTCAGTCTAAAAACTCCAACAGCTCTCATCACTATCCACTTCAAGCCCAATCTTCTCAAAGACTGTCACAACCCCAACCTCTACAGCCACAGCCTCAACAGCAGCAACAACAACTCCAGCAACAACAAAAGTCTCCTCATACCAACAAACAACAAGCTAAAAAGAGAAAGGCTACTACTCAAGATTCAGGCTCAATCCTCGGAGATCCATTGAACTACACCAACAACCAATCAAAGGGCTCAATCTCCTCCCGACATGTCCCAATTGCCATTAACGGCTCGCTGGAGCATACACCCGGTTCCAACAGCACTCCAAACCAGGCAGATGGCTCATTAAGTCAAGATGAAGGCGAAAAACGTCGGAAGACGTACGATAAGGAATATTCATTCATCAAGGCCCCTAACTCAGTGGAAGAAGTTTGGAATGAGTATTCTGTTGGTCTGAACGGTCAACCTTCAATTAAGTCGCTGGAACGAGAGTACAAGACGGGTTGGAGACGTGATCCTGCAACTTCCAAGAAGTTCAACAGAAGAAAAGCCATCTATCATGCGATCGAGAAGGGATTGACTAAGGGTTACACTGTTGAGTTCTGTATTGAACTGTTAGAAGATTTTAGAGTCTTAGATCGGGAGAAGAACACTAAGCAACCAATTGGTTGGTTATGTCATGGTAATTTACCTGAAGACTTGAAGTAGGACTGAAGTGCCTACTCTCCATTCAATACCCCGTACTATACTTTTTTTTTCATTATTTGCCATTGTTTCTATATCACTGCTCCTTTTGTTCTTCCTTTTTGCCAATGTCATGATTTGTACTATTATCTAGCTATTATGCCTTAGATTTCTACGAATAAACGCTGTTTTATAACTTAATTAGCAAAAAAAAAGTTGCGACGCCTGTACTGACTTTATAAACAACTAACGTTGGTAAGGATGATATTGGTTATTTCTGTTGTAACCACCTCTACCTCTGCCTCTACCACCTCTGTAACCACCGCCCCTACCATCTCTAAAGCCACCTCTTGGACCCGTTGGAGCATTTGGAGGAGGTGGGTTTGATGGAGGAGGAGGCACGCCACCTTGTTGCATTTGTTGGAATTGTTGCATCTGTTGGGTATACTGGGCCAGCTGAGTTGGATCAATCCCAGCTTGTTGCACCTGAGCCCAATACTGTTGCATTTTTTGGAAGTAATCAGCCATTGCTTCAGAGGAAACACCACCGTAACCACCAGTAGAGGCACCTACGGCAGCCTGAGAAGCAGATTGACTGTTAAAGTTGCCATGTTGGATGTAGCGGTGTTGTTGGGATGCGATGTGATTTTGTTGTTGTTGAGGGCCTCTTGGTTCAGCTCTTTTAACTTCAATTTGTCTACCGTTGAAATCAAGGTATTTACCTTGACAAACTTTATCGACAGCATCTGGAGAGTCGAAAGTGACGAAACCAAACCCTCTAGATCTACCAGTATCCTTATCCAACATTAATTGAGCGTCAATGATCGACCCAAATTTGGCGAAGAATGCTTCAAATTCATGAGGACGAACCTCAGGAGCAATACCACCAACAAAGATCTTACCTGTTTTATCTTGTTCTTCTCTTGGGATAGCTCTCTTTGGATCAATGACTTTACCATCTAGGACGTGTTGAGTTCTGACAACAGCATCGACAGATTTGGAGTCAGCAAATGTTAGGAAACCAAACCCTCTTGATCTTCCTGTGGAATTCTCTCTCATGATTGTGTGATCTATCACTTCACCATATTGTGAGAAGTATTCCTTTAGGCTATCTTCATTTGTATCCCAATCTAGGCCTCCGATGAACATCTTACCGGCATCACGACTTAGATCAGCTTTACGTGTAGCTTCACTTGATGACGAGGGTGGAGGTGAAGCAGCAGCAGCAGAAGCAGCGTTTACACTGGTGGATTGATCCTCTTGCTTAAAATCTTCCTTTGTTTCTTCTTTGAGATCTTCTTTACTGCCTTCTGTAGCGGATTCCTTAGCTTCTTCATTAGCTTCATTAGCTTCATCAGCGGTGGTCTCTTGTACAGGCTCTTTCTCAGATTCTTCCTTGATGTCTTCCTTAGCCTCTTGCTTGATCTCTTCTTTCTTTTCCTCCTTCACGTCATCATCGCCATAGATATCATTAAAAAGGGCCTCTTCGTCATCTGACAACGACATTATGTACTTGTGTTAAATGTAAGAATAAGAGTAAAATGTGCCTTTATTTTGGGGGAACTCTGTAAGTGTATATAAGCCTAACACCTATAAATTGTCTATATCCCGGGGGGCCAATTCCTTGTGCACGTGTATGTGTGGCTTCCAGTTTTCCAGTCTTTTGTCTGGACTTGAAAGTGGGAGTTGACTTTTGGTTTTATAAGGAGAAGTTTGTTGTTATTGGTGGATTTTTTGTTTTTTCTTTAACAAAAAATGATTTTAAAAAAAAAGACCGTCCGGGTAAGCGACAGGGCTCAGAACCGGCGATGAGGGCTCAATTGGGCGAATATTTTTTCAAGTACAAAGCTCATCTCTAAAGGATAAAACCCACTTTTACTGAATATTCAAACATCTGACACACTGATCCCAATATGCAGGAGTACTTGGTGTTTCTTGCACAACAACATCCAACTTTCCGTTACGCCGAACTGGAAGCCCTTGCTGATCTAAACGGCATTAAAGTTGACTTGTCTGGTCATGATGAATCAAGCCCATACTTGGTAGTACAGCTCGAGAGTGAAGAGCAAGCACGTAAGTGGCTGAAGAGAGCCGTTCTATCAAAAGCTGTCTATGAACTATGGGGTTCCGGTAGCACTGAGGAAGAGCTCCATCAGAACGTCCAACAGAACTCCAAAGATAAGTTCCCGTTATACAAGACATGTTCATTCAAATTCGATATAATAGGATATCAGGGCTCTAAGACCAATGCTGAGAAGATCAAGATGATTGAGAGGTTCTCATATGTTGACTTTGATGGTAAGATTAAGATGAAGAATCCCGATGAGATCTTCACAGTATTAGAACATTATGAACTTGATGAAATCCATAGACCAAAAGAGACCCCAATTAAATACTACTTTGGTAGACAAATCTCATTAACAGCTAGAGCCAATGGTGTCCTTGAAAAATATGATTTGAAAAAGAGAAGTTACATCGGAACGACCACATTTGAAGCTGAACTGTCATTGGTTTCATGTAACTTGGCTCATGTTGATGCAGGCCATATCATGTATGATCCATTTGCTGGAACAGGTTCTTTTTTAGTTGCAGGTTCATATTTTGGTGCACTAACAATGGGCTCTGATATCGATGGTAGACTGATCAAGGGGAAAGGTAAGAATACGATTCGGGCCAACTTCAAACAATATGGAAATGAATTACTATATTTGGACGTCATGACGATGGACTTCACACATAATGCCTTACGATCCAACTTGAAGATCGATTCCATAGTATGTGACCCACCTTACGGTATCAGAGAAGGGCTTAAAGTACTTGGTGCTAAAGATCCTGAAAGATTCGAAGGGAAAGAAGACATAGAAATCGATGGTAAGAAGGCTTACCTATTGAAGGATTATATACCTACAAAAAAGCCATACTCATTGGACAACTTGCTATATGATCTGCTTCAATTTGCCAGTGATAGATTGCCAATTGGTGGTAGATTAGCATTCTGGATGCCTACCGCAAATGACAGTTTTGTTCCAACCATTATTCCTCAGCATAAGAATTTGGAGTTGAAGTATCACTTGAATCAAGAGTTTAACAAGTGGTCAAGAAGACTATTAGTGTACATCAATCGCGGTGAAGACTATAACGGTGAAGATAATAGAGCCGCCACTTCACTTCCTGAGTTTAGAGCTAAATATTTTAGAAGTAATCGTAATAAGAGTACAGAATAGAGTATTTAAATTCTTTTATGATAAAATAGTGGCATATGTTAGCATTGTGATATAGATGTAGTGATTTCCCTCCTGTTATGAAAACATTTTGAATATAAAAGACACTCAAAAAGAAATGAACTGAATAGACAGAAAGACAAAGTATGCAAAAATGTGATGGCGTTAATATTGTTCGTTAAGATTTGATTTTTCATGAGTATTTCTTCTCCTAAAATTAAATTAGTATGAGCAGCAATTTTGTTGTTGATGTTGATCTCTGGCTGTGGATAAGTCAATGCTTCTTTTGTTTCTTAGTCTTTGCTCATCAAAGTAGCATCTGTTCTCCACGAGATCTTTTATGACTCTATCAAACAAGCCATAGACCAACGTTGAATATTTAGCGCTGACTTCAAATACAGCATTAATCCTGAAATTGGCATACTTCTCCTTAACATATTGGATTAGTTTCTTTATGTCTTCCTTTTCAACTTCTTTACCATCTTGGTCCAGTTTATTACCAACGATGTAGAAAATGGTACGTGATAGATCACAATTATCGTAACATTCCTGAATCCAATGGTAAAGCCCTTTAAAAGAGTTCATATCTGTAACATCATAAGTCAAAAGAACGCCATTTGTACCTTTGTAGAGACTTGGTATCACGTTCCTGTAACGTTCTTGACCAGCTGTATCCCATATAACCGTCTTGAAGTAACCACCATCAACGTTAACGACTTTCACCTTCAGATCTACCCCGATCGTAGTTTTAGTGTTGTTCTCTTCAAACAAGTCGTCACAATAGCCTATAATCAATGCAGATTTACCAACACCCGCATCACCTATAAGGAGGAGCTTGATAACAGAGGTTGTCTTGATATTTGAGACGAAATCTGGGTGATGTTGGACAATGTATCGGGGTTCTGTAGAATCACTCACAGATCTTCTTGAGGTCGACGAAGACGCCAGCTGCTGGTTAATATTGGTGTTTGAGTGGAATGTGGAGTTGATAGGTATTACGGGACTGCCACTGGCATTGCGGAGATAGCTTCTCCTCTTGTCTTTGGACGTCATTGTGAGATTCCCTTTGTTGTTGTGGCAATTTTGCAGCGTTTTCACGAGGCTCTTTGGAAGCACCAAAAACACACAGCGGGAGAGCAGAACAAAACAGAGAAGAGCACACACACACGGTGACCAAACAGCAGCAAGTAAATGTCCTGGACTGCTGTCTGACCCTGGAAAATGGTCTGATACACGATCTTTTTAAAGCAGTTTCTCATGTTTGTGTATTTGAAAAAAGGCGGTAGGGCCACGCATGTGGAAAGTCACGTGCAACACACACCTATCTTCTTTATCTAATTGGACAGGTATTTCCACCAAAATATGAGGGAATAATCTAGCTTGAGTGTACTGTATAGTCTCTTAGTCTCTTAGTCTCTTAGTCTCTTAGTCTCTTAGTTTCTTAGTCTCTTAGTCTCTGCTTATAGGGAATCGAGTCTCTTTAAGCATTCATGTCAGTTGTCACAGAACGTTTTCGCGGTTAAAACCTGATATAACTGATAAACAACAAAGGGGCGAATAGAAGATTAGTTGTGATACACAATTGAAGACAAAGATGAAGTCCTCGTTCATCCACACGAGATTGAGAACCACAGACGACATTGACTGGACCAGTGCGTTAAAAAACTACTTGACGAAGCTCTACGGCTCCCAAAGTGACTTCTCTAAAGAGGTGAACATTATCAATAGGTTGAGGCTAGATGTCACCAATTCCATCACCACCGACAACGAAGATGACGATGAGAAGACAAGAAACGCCTACTACAAGTACTATGGTCAATTGGAACTCTTGGACTTAAGACTGCCTATCCAAGAACACGGTGGTGTCCGTTTGAAGTTTAGATGGTACGACGCTTATGACCACTCCACATACCATTCACAACACTCATTGGCATTCGAAAAGGCCTCAGTGCTCTTTAATTTGGCTTCAATTCTATCCAGATCTGCTTCTCGCTTCTTCAAAGAGACAGATTACAAGAAATCATATCAATTCTTCCAGTATTCTGCTGGTATCTACAAATTCATCTCTGAAAACTTCCTACATGCACCATCCAATGATCTTAATGGTAAGACTGTGATATTCTTACAACATCTTAATCTAAGTCAAGCTCAAGAAGTGTTCCTGTTGAAATTGATTAGTGAAGACATTGATGAATCCAAAACTTCATTGATTGCAAAATTGACCGGTGCCACTGCTAACCACTACGAACAGACCGCTTCATCATTAGAGAAACTACACGAAGACGAAGCGAATGACTTTGGTACCTATCATTCGTGGAAACAAAACATCTATTTTAAGCAACATTTCTATTACAATTTGTCATTATACAATTATGCATCATCTGTTGAATCAAAAAAGGTTGGTGAAGCTATCGCTTTCCTCCAGTTAACCATTGATGGTTTAACAACTTTGAAAAGGTATGAAAACCATACTGAAATTGAATTCAAGTCTTACCTGTCCAAGGCTGAAGACAAATTGAGATTACTTGAAAAGGATAATGACTTCATCTATCATGATACCATCCCACCAAAGGAATCTATCGATGTTACTGCTATTATTAAGCCATTCGACGCGGTCAAACCTATCCCATTGAACGACCATTCCAACATTGCTGAGATAATTGGCGAGGATGTGTTTGAGAAAATCATCCCAATGAGCGTTCATGAGAAGTTAAGTTTGTACAGTGAAGAAAAGGCCCAATTACTAAGAGGTGAAATCGAGAAGAATGAGACCACAAACATAGAGTTGGAATCTTTTTTGGAATACTTAAGACTACCATCATCTTTAGAAGATTTCAAGAACAGTGCTCGTAATAAGCTAGACTCAAAGATTATCAGTTGGTCATCGGAAATTAAAGCTTCATCATTGTCGAATGTTCACCATAATAGGTCTGTTGTTAGCTCTAAACGTGAGGAGATCCTCAAATTAATCAAAGATCTTGATACAGAACTACAACAAGAAGAAGAAGACTACTTGTCAAAAAGATCTCAGATCGGTTCAAGTCAAGAACCGTCCGCTGTCCAATCTGCTAACTTGAAAGATGAATTGACAAATGCTAAACAATCGTTATTGAGTGCCACGAAACTTGACCAGCAGATCTCAAAGACCATTGATGCTGAAGTTACCAACTTGGAAATTCTTGGGTCCCAACAAAGGCTAGAGGCTGAATTCTTTGGTGGTACCACTGAAAGTTTGTTAGACTTGGATGATTCCGTCAATGAACAAACTGATCTACACATCAAGAATATTGAAGATGATCTTAAGGTCTTGAACCACATGAAGAAGGAACGTGGCTTGATTATCGAAGATTTGAAGAATAAGATTCACGAAGATGATATTTCAAACATCTTGGTGTTGAATAACAAAAAGTTAAGTGAAAAAGAGGAAAAGGTTATCTTTCAACAAGAGTTGACGAAATTTGAACCATTGATCACTAGACTAGATTCCATCATCTTCAAGCAACCGGACTTGATTAAAGACATAAAGATTCACTATGATAAAATCATTTCATCGAACTCTAAAGTTTCTGAAAAGGCTATCAAGATTGGTAAATTCGAATCAACTTACCATGCATTCAAGGAATACGAGGCCAACTTCTCAAAGTCTACACAATTTTACCAAAATCTCTTAAACTTTGTCCATGAAGTCAAGTCCAACATTGACAAATTTGTTGCTGATAGGTATGCTCAAAGACACAGAATATTGAGCACATCATCTTCATCATTCCCAAGTTCAGTTCCAAGCTCTGATCCATTGAGAGACCGTTTTAATCAACTGAACATTTCAAGAAACTCGTCCTACTCTGAACAACCACCATCATTACAACCAAGACAAGCATCGGTTGCTTCCTCAACATCCAGTACTTCTTACCAACAACCAAAGCCTCCTCAGCAACCATTATACGCTACTCCATCATATTCTTCCTACCAACAACCTTATTCTCAACAGTATACTCAACCATCTCCATCTCCATACTCTCAACCAGTCCCACCATCATTGAGTCAACCAACTCCGGAGCCATCTTATCAGCAGCCAACAGTGTCATCTTATAAGCAATTGGCACCTCAATCTCAACCTCCACAGTCATATCAACAGCGGGATAAGTACGCTGGGGCTCCACCATTACCACCAAAGGCAGAGTCAAGTGACAACAGAATTTCATTTTACAATACGCCACCAACTTTCCAAGATTCCACTTACTCCTCCTATTCCCAATACAAGACACAGTCTTCTGCTTCTCCTCAATCCCAACCTGGTTACTCCCAACCTTACGACCCTAACAGGCCTTACAATTGATTGCTATCAGTAAATGTCTACATTGGTGTCTTAAAAGTATATGCTGTAAATCGTATATATATTTTTTGCCATTAAGTTCTATTTGCGAGGCCCTTTGGATTTCGTAGTAGGAACATACCACATTTTCTCCTCTCCAAAAGTACCCTTTGATAGTCTAACAAAGTTGATGATACCATAATCAACAATGGCAAAAACAATGTTTTCTCGTCCGTTTTTCAGTTTCATCATTTGGTTAGCTTCCTTCTTAAAAACCTCCTGCTGAGTGTGTGTTTTGTCAAAGAGGTTCTCAAGCTGGGCCTTAGTTGGGAACTTGTATTTGTTCACGTTCCTCACGACTATTTGAAAGTGAGGAGTTGGCGGGGCCTTTTTGGAGAACTTGGGATCGGGTTTCCATACGTCGTATGTTATTTGGATCTCATCTTCTGGAGACAGTGGTGATGATGGTTGATTGTATGGTATCAATTTGATGGAGTTAAAGATCTGTGATGGATTGATGTATTTGGTGGTGAAGAAATGCAATGGGTGGAATGCTGGTTGTGCAATGAGTGATAGCTGTCTCAGGAGTGCTAATGATTTCTTAACAAAGTTCGATGTGACCAATGAAGACCAGATCGCAGATATCCAGGAAATAGGGGGCTTCTTTTTTCTTATCTTCATATCTTCTTTGGAAGGGTCATGTCTTACCACGATGTAACCATGTCTTTTCAGATGTGCATATACATGATATTCATCCATCTCATCATCAGTTTCAAAACATTGAGCATAGACACTCTGTAGATCCATACCAGTATCCTTTTTTTCAAACCATGGTTCAATGGTACCCCTCTCACTTAAATAAACAAACTCATCAACGTTCAACCAGCACTGATT
Organism: Taiozyma bovis; assembly: GCA_003707945.3. Classification (NCBI taxonomy): domain Eukaryota; kingdom Fungi; phylum Ascomycota; class Saccharomycetes; order Phaffomycetales; family Wickerhamomycetaceae; genus Taiozyma; species Taiozyma bovis. Next base: position 50,336 of record PPMH03000042.1, on the reverse strand, counting down.
GTTCTTATCCACTAGCCCAACTGTTTGAAGGAAAGAGCCCTTTGGTTTCTTGATCAGTCCTCTACGAGCAGATTCAATCCATATAGCACGAACGTTTTGCTTTAGCACATGACCTCTAGGACCTTCTAAAGCAGCAAACATTGAGCCCTGGGACTTCTTAAGCAGTTCAACTTGGACAGTTGTTCCATCTGGTTCGTAATCCTTCTCACCACGCTTGGGCAGAGCGGTGGCCGAGTTCCTCAGCTTTGCGAGCTGCGACCAGTCCTGGATTTCATCTTCAATATCAACCTCCACTGTTGTTTGTAGAATGGTTTCCTCGTCTTCTTCCATGGTGGATATTTGATATTTGATATTTGATAGTATCTGTCTTATACTGGCGATGCCCTGAATGTTTTTTTTTTTTTTTTATTATCAAAACAAATATAACCTTCAAGATCAAAACAATAGGGAATATCTTGCAAAATGCATTCAAAACCACTGAAAATGATGGTAAATGCGTCACTGGGGAACACTTTCATACCCAAGATCCAGCCACTGATCACATACAGAATCCTATCGCGACTATCTGCGGATTCACTATGTAATTTGTGTCTATTATGGACCACTATCCCCCAAACTTCTCCAACTCCATCAAAAGAACAAGCCGAATTGGGTATATCACAGGTACTATTGATCAAAGAGCTTAAGGAATACGTCCACAGCTTCAAGCAAAAGGCCAACAAGAGCAGGAAAAGACTCATAGATAAGATTATTGTGGACTACTACCCAAATGGCCTCAATCTATTGCAACTTGCACAGATTGATTCACAGATAATTATCGAGAGACCCCTAAGCTTCTATTGGCGATCTTCAAAGGTCAAGAGCCAGAACAAGGAGCAAGTGATTGATTTGAAGGAACCTCAGCGTTTCTTGGAGCTATTATTGGCTGAGTTATCAAATTTCTACTTGAACCACATCTATATCAGTCGGCATCCACATTACCCACTTATAATCATCAGAATACAATTATTCGACCTCATAACTGATGCTCAGGTGTCTGAAGTTAAGAAACTTACCACATCAAACTCTATTGTCTCCAGAAAACCAATATTTATTGCACTTCCAGTCAATTCATCAAATATTATTCATTCCTATAATCAAAATAAAGATACAACCACAGATATTGTTCTACAGTCCATCGAGTTTGCCCTGTCAACGATACTTGATAAACAAATCAAAATCATCACATCCCCACAAGAACAGCCTATTAGATCTTTAGAATCACTCCACATCTTGAAAGGTAATTCCAGATTCACAGAGTCCCTTGGTGCTTGGGTCCCCTATGCAGACGGCACAGTTGATATTTCTCCCTTTGATGATGTTAATGCGCATCAAACTTTTAAGCCTCTAATAGAGAAAGTAACTGCCAATGAAAGAAGAAGAAGAATGGCAATGTTGAGATTCAAGGGTACGCTTGATGAGATCAAGAGCTCTAAACTCTATGAAGATGTTAATGACCGCAAGAGGAAAAGAGACGACGATGAAGATAGGAATGTGGATAGGAATGAATACTCAAGCATTGCTCCTATCCAATCGATAGACTTTGAGATCAAGAATGAGTATGAGAACTTCAAGCCAAAAGTTACCATATCATTTGCTGGAAATGATATATTTGGTGGGCTACACGAGCTGTGTGATCTTCAAGTAGTCGATCCAGAGACTGTTCCAGGCTGGCTAACAGGTGAAGAGACGAGTAGTGGGGTCATTGAGGATGAGACGTATTCCGCAAAAGTTGTCACATCCTTGTTAGTATAGTTTGGAACCCAAGACCCTTTAACCTTTACTCTTTACCCTTTACAGAGGATGTAAGAAGAAGAAGAAGAAGAAGAAGAAGAAGAAGAAGAAGAAGAAGAAGAAGAAAGATGGTATATAATTGATTTGATAATCTATTACATAATCTATTACTAATCAATATAAGTTACCCTCCCTTATAATATTCATATGAAAAAAAAAGAACTGGAAGACTTCAAACAAAGCCAAAGCCCAAAAGCCAAAAAGAACTCCAACACATCCAAGCACCATGTCCTGGCTATCGAAGGCTGGCCACAGATTTAGACTGGACTTCAAGAACGTTCCTAAGCACAGACTGCCTCATTATGTCAAACTGCAGGAGCAGACACAGCCGAAGTTCATCAGACCACAAGTTCCAGTCGACCTTCATGAAGATGGGTCGATTCCACAAGATTTTAAGAAGCTAAAGTACCTAGTCGGTGACAGAGTCCTGATAGTGAAGGGTCCAAAGGCTGGGAACATCTGTAAAGTCAGTCGTCATGCCGAACACGGGGCCTATGTTCTAGATGAAAATGGTCCTACTAGCACCGTGGTTGTTCCAAAGCAATTCTGGACTGAAGGTCAAAGATCTCACGTTGTAACATTCCCAAAAGCTGTCACACAAGACCAAATAAGGCTAGTTGCTGAAATTGAAGATGAAAAAACCTCCAAGGTCAAAACTGTTGCCGTTGACAATCTGGACTTCAACACCGGTGCTTATTACGATGATGACTACAAGCAGGTTCTACCTTACAGAACCGTCTATGGCCAACCTGAACTGGTGATTCCATGGCCAAGACCTGAACCAAAAGAAGATGGCCCATTATCCACAGAAGTTGCTGACGTCAGAGAACGTTCATACTTTGTCGAATCAATCGTCAAAGACGCTGTCCCACAAGATGCCCTACTCACTCTAAGAAATCCAAAATCCAAACACAGACGTGGTAAGTTGACCAAGACCGAGGTGAGAAGATTGACTCCACCAACCATGCCTCTAAGTGACACCAAGAAGGCTTTCTTGGCTGAAAGAGAAGAGAAGAAGAAATTGAACAAGGTTAACATCACTGATGAAATGAAGGCATTCTTGGGTAAGAAGATTAAAGAACATGAAGTTGTTAAACAAAAACAATTCGAAGAGGTTAGAAAGTTGTAATTAGGTTTTGTACATAGCATAAAACATACATGAAATGATTAAATGATTTTGTAGATTATTTAGAGGTTTCTATGATATAAACCGAGATGCATCAATGACTGAGTTTGGCTATGGACCCACAGTTGTTTATCAAGAACTAATCCATTCCTTTCTATCTTGTCGAAGAACTCAACCTCACTCACAGGTTCTCTGAACTTATGTGCCAATAAGATCTTGGTGTTTCGGGAATACTCTGTCTTCAATACCGTAATCAGGGCATCATAGTAGAGTGGATTGTACGTACAGTCGGTGACAACTATCAGATCCCATTTCTCACCTGTTGACTCCTTAGACTCCCAATCAAGCTCCCGAAATCTCACGTTTGAAGCATTGTTGAGTTTTATATTCTTTTCACAGATTTCTTGAGCATCCTCTAGATCAGTAGCTAAGAACTTGGACTTAGGAAGTTGCTTACCCAAATGGATAGATACTAGACCAATACCTGTTCCAAGTTCCAAGACGTTTAAGGAGTCTGTAGCACTCACTTTGCAACCGTCTGTACTGATAAAGTCTAAAAATGAGTCCAAAGTCATTTCATCAACATAGATACCAGCATCCCAAAGATGGCGAGCAATACTCCCAGAAAGCTCTTCATATAGTTGAGCATTACCCACTGGCCTTATTGCATTTCTCTCAGTCTTCATGGGTAGTTGGTCAACACTTGGTATCTGTAACAGTTCACTGAAGGATTCATAGAAATATGTCTCTTTCAACTTACGAATCTTTGTGGTCTTGCAATTCTTGAACAGTGGTTTCGAATCATCCAGTGTTTCCTTGATAAGTGATTTTGTTGTAATATCATCAAAGTTCATGTCATCAATGGACTTTTCGACAGAGACGTGTAATGATACATAGTGACCGATGGGCGTATCTTTCCATAAAGTATCTAATTCAAAACCAATGGCTCTCTGACCAGCTGTCCACTTGACTGAAGTGGAGCCTATTTCTTTGGAATTCGAAATGAGTGTAATGTCCTTCACAGGTTGGATTCTGGCAGTGACTTTGATTGAAGCTTCCCCATAGTAGAATTGTTCACCTAGATCATTGGATATGGTTAGCGTTGATGAAAACGTGTATGAGGGATCAAAAGGCTTTGGCTTCTGCTTTCTTGAGACTGCGGAAGTCTTGCTCCTTGTGAGTGTGACAGGCTTCAGGAACTTGACCTGGAACATTGAAGTTGGTGGAGGTTTGTTGTATCACATCCTTGTATCGATTGTTTTTTCGCTGAAGCATTTTATGATGACTTGATAAAAGTGTATAGGAGGCATATTTCAGAAGATTACAATGCCCAATTGATATTGTGAGGCATCAGAAATTATGCTATTATCAGTTCTATTTGCCAATCGATGATCTACAAGACAGCAAGTCGTAACCCAATTTCTATGTTTTATGTACATGGCTATAAAGCAGCCTTATCCAACTGTCTAATTGATGGAATGCAAAATGTTTGTACAGTCTTCTTGACAAAGATTCAAGACGGTTACAAAACTTACAGGCTCTTAACAGAATCTATCACATCACCGAATTGTGATTTGGCAGCTTCTGGTCTAGTCAATAGATATTTTCTCAGCAAATTCTTTCTAATGTTTCTCTTCAAAGTTTCTGGTTCTTTTTGGAACTGTTCCTTTAAAACATTATCAACTTTCTCTTTGTATGAATCCTCTAACAAGACTTGTAATGTTGGTTCAACGAAATTGATAATTTCTTGTAATGATTCAACTTTATGACGTAATGATTGGATTTCGAGTTGCAAAGCTTCACTCTGTGGTGGCCAGCTCTTGATACCATATTGTTCTTTCAATTTTGCAATCTTTTGAGCTTCTTCCTCGCTCAGTTGTCCTTCTGGGGTGGTTGCACCTTTATGGATTAGACTTAGATCTGATATTAGTGATTTATTTTGTTTGATTTCTTCTTCAGTTTTCTGTCTCTTGTTTAAGAATTCTTGGGTCTTTTGATTTTCTTCTAAAAAGACTTGCTTCTTTGCCAATTCATCGTATTTGGCGAATTGGGAACCTTTGTTCTTTCTGATTTCTGCAATAGCGAATGATTTTCTAGCAGATAATGGACGACATGATTCGATACGGACAATGTCGCCCTCTCTAGCAATGTTACCTTCGTCATGGACCAAGTAATTTTTTCTCTTCATGATTTCCTGAATTTTTTTTAAGTTAGTTAAAGATCATTTTGGGGACCCAATCTTGAACGATTGTATACATACTTTGTTGATGACTTGGTTGAAGGTTCTTTTCTCCACTTGGACGGTGACAGTCTTGTTCATTTTACCTTGTGAGACCACAAGACCAATGAAATTGTTACGTGCCATTTTCTAATGATATAACAGTGGAGGCTGTGGGGCTGTGAAGTGTGAAGGTGGTAAAAATTGGGATCCTTTCAAAACTTCTTAAGAACCAATTACTTCGTTCTTTCTTTCTTTTCTTTCTTTTCATGTTTGAATTTTGAATTTTTTTTTGGAAAAATAGAAAAAATTCGCGAATTCGCGAATTCTGTAAAAAGGGAGGGTAACTCCAAGAGGATTTTAGCGATGATGTAATCATTACATAATCAACTGATTAATACTTTGACACAAAATCATTAAAACAAGTCATTAACAAATTAACAAACAACCAAATTTCTCTCAAAATGAGAGCTTTTAACCAATTGTTTAGACTATAAATATCTGAATAAGCTCACAACAAGTTTTTTTAATCACTTGTTTAATATGGGGTATCTTTATTAATTGACCATTCCATAATGGTAATGACCCAACTAGTAAATCAATATTACAATGCTTCGAACCAGACACAAGCGGAATTCGAGAGTTACGCTATGAACTCAACCAGTATGCTGAAATCAACCAGTATGCTCTCTAATTCGTCAAATTCTTCAAATTCGTCAAATTCTTCAAATTCTTCAAATTCTTCAAATTCTTCAAATTCGTCATATAATCATGGTGATCTCGGTATAGGTCTTCTAATAGTTGCATCACCGATCCTTGGGTTGCTATGTCTTCTGATTTTGATTGTTGGGTTAATCTATTGCAATGTCAAAGTCAAAGATAATATCCGCAGAATCGCAGCTAAACGTAGAGCTAAGAGGGTTGAAAGAATGACACGTATTGATGTTGAATTAACAAATGTTGGTACAGGTTCCAAAGTTGATAAGACAAGTCCTCCAGATTCCATATGCTTAAAGCAGTTACCACCTTCATACAAATCAAAATAGACGTACTTCCTTCCAATGAGCCTAGACCTGTATTTTATGGAATTCCGCTTTTCCCACAGATCTGACCACAGAGTGAAGTTCCAACCGTGCAAACCGGTAGACTCGGCAGCAACTAAATTAGAAGTGTGTGAGTGTGTGTAGGGAAGGAGATATCCGGAGTTCGGCCCTGTATCCGTTTTGGTAGAGCACATTCTGTTGCTAGTACTAGATATATAAATGGTGAACAAGTTCCGTTTTGAGTGACAACATAGAAATCTCAGACGAAGGTCCCTATGTAATGATGATACCTGAGATATCAATCTTGATTGTATTAGCACTACTTATACACATTGTCTTATACATTGTTACTAAACTATTTCAGTTGAGCCTTGGAATGAAAATGTCACAATTTTATACAAAATTGCAAGTTGTATTCGTCCAACTACTTTTCCGGTTCCACATATGGCTGAACTACTGTCACTTTGTCATTCACAGGCTCATGAAGGGCAATAGATCGAAGGATGAGACCGCTGCAGCTCAATATACTGCAGATGCAGTAACTGAGAGAATAACTCTAAGGCATATTCAAAGAAAATATTATATGGAGCGACTGTTTCAGCAACAACTGGAGGGACCCGGTAATGAGAGGGGGAGGAGCCGACATAACTCTCACTAGGACTGACTGTACTAAATAGGCAAGTGACTTGAATCACTTATATAGTAACGGTCAACGAACAAAAAGAGACTGATTGAAAACATGTAGGTTCAGTTTCTCATGGGCTCGGAGCTGGGCATCGAATAATTGATCTCATAAAAAGGCACGATACGATGTCTGCTGATCGACAGAACTGTCATGGGCTTTGTAGTCCACAATATTTGCCATGTCCCCTTTCAAAAAAGAAAAAACGCGTCGCGTTGCAAAAAAACAGACGCGAAAAAATAAAAAAACATAACAAGTCTCGAGAAACGACAACAAATGTGCGTCAACAAACAAACAAACCGTGACAAAAAAGCAAAACATGCCGATGCACGACGCCCTTTTAGTCCAGTTTCGGTATCTTTCCTGTTAGATCTGGCCTAAGTCACCCCCTTCCAGATCTTGAAAAGGACCATGCACATTCCCGTTTAGGGCCTCGCCCTCACTTCTTTTGTTTAGATGAGCATCAAACACGGTTGGGCACTTGCATAAAGTCTTACGGTACGCGTCGAGCGAACGTTGGCAACAACACCTGTGGAAATGTTATAAATATCCATAACTTTCCCACTTTCACTCTTTCCCTTCTATTATTTCTCACCATCAGCTGTTCAACAAGTATTTTCAAATACGTCCATTCTTTTAAAGACATTATAAAATAAAACACAAAGTACATTCACAATGAAATTTTCCACTGTCGCTCCTTTAGCTTTATCATCAGTTGCCTTTGCTCTCGAATCAACATCAACTGCTGTTGTCTCAACACAATCCACCACTTTAATCACCATCACTTCATGTGGTCCTGAAACCTGTTACCCATCAGTTATCACTTCAACTTTATCCACTGCTGTCACCACCTCAGTTGTTACTGTCACTGGTTCTGACGAAATCGTCACCGCTACCACCCACGTCTCACCAACCACCTCATTAGGTGCTAAATCTTCAGTTAGCACTGCTTCTTCCACCAAAAAATCTTCAGAAAAAATCACCTATGTTGATGAAACCACCACCCCAACTGTCACAGTATCTGTCAAAGCTTCCACCGATATCACCATCACTCCAACTCTATATACCACTTACAACAGCAACGCTACCATCGCCACTGTGCAACCATTTGAAGGTTCTGGTAACAAGCTATCATTAGGTGTCGCTGGTGTCGCTGCCGCTGCCCTCCTATTACTATAAATTGTAATCCCGAACATTTAATTTGTTTCTAATGGTTTTTGTTTAATGAGTTTTGATAGTTTTAATGTAAAATAGGTTTTCAGGTTCTATTCATTTCAGTAGCAAATTTATTTGTTAGTTCCGACTTGTTTCACAGAGAATTAAGAAATTAAGTTAAGTTGTAGATGTCCAGAAGTTTGACAAGAACTTGTTTGATAAAGAACTTAAACTTTCGAAACGTTAAGGTTATTGTCAAGTCGACTACAAGGAAAGTTGCTAAGATTCATATGATTAACATTTCCTTGAACAACTCTTAAATCTAAAAAGTTCCAGGCTACACAATTCAATAACATCAACATGGTGCATCGTTATCAGTAATACGTTAGATCATGTGAAGTTTCCTTACTATATAACATTTGTTAAACTTTATCAACAAAGTTTCCCCTCAAACGTTCGCTTCCACGATAAACAGTATCTTAAGAATTGCATAACTTCTGACAGGTTATATCAATTAGGAAGCTGAACCTGTGATGGTGAACTTCTGAGGGTACGAAGCAGCCTTCCAAAGTTCCATATGGTTTACTCACACAATTAACTTTTTTTCTCTTCTTCAAGTCAGTAACTCCAGTTACCCAAGAAAATGAAAAAACACTCGGGTCTGTCCAGTAAGACACGTTTCAGCTCCCCATCTCATAAGCCTTGTTGCAGATGGGTTGGGAACTTCGAGTGACCCTTAAGCTCACGTTTTTGACTACTTCAATCTTCCAAATCAGATCTGGTGTGTAAAACTTTGTAGTTGGCGTAAATTTACTACGATCAGTAATTGCCCCACTGTGAGGGGCTACTAAGTACTACCCCAGAAATTGACATTAAAAGAAATGACAGAACAATGGGCAAGAAAAAACTTACAAATTGTCTAAACAGTCAGATTCTGAAACTGGGTGAGTAATAGCCCATAGACATTTGAGAACTATGACGACAGGCAATGTAATATAATATTCACATGCTTTGAACTTAAACATCATTACCTGGTCAACCTCAGTTTCGGAATCCGCGCCAGTTATTGGATTAAGTAATTAAAAGGTGTAGCCCATTCACTCAGTCTGTGAAATTTTAACAAAGACGGAAGTCTGAGCCATTAAAAATTGCCGGCCAAAGTTGAGCCTTACTAGACGAAGAATAATATAATCCTTTTCCACAATCTAATGGAAGCCACTTCCCGGTAATAAAGGTCTTTTATCTTTTGGCAACGATGACCACTGAAACAGACCTAGTGGACGAAGGCAGATCGACATAACAATCTAGGAAAGTGAATGGATCAGGGACATGACCACTTGTTGCATGGATTGTTCCGTGCCAGGAGTTGCTGCACCGATGTTGTGATATGTGATACAGTTCCAGCTTATCTTGGGAAGTATTCACCCGTGATCTTACAAAACACCGGATTCCACAGAAATTTTTTTTTATTCTTCTGATGAATGGAAGACGAGGAAAATGTCAGCGTTGACTCGAGAATAAGGGCAAAAAATACACTGTTTGAGAGGTACCGTAGCAAATACAGCACCAGAATCATAACACCATGCCAGACTCTAGAACCACATTTCTCCATCACCGAGAGAGCTTCCCAATGCTGTGTTTTTCTGGCAATTTTTCTCACAGTGTTTTTACACCACAAAAATTTGGTTTAACCTCTTTTAAATGTGTCACTTTGGCAGCTTCGTGACCCTTTTTCTTCACTTACGTAATCCGCACAGTAAAAACAACAAATCTCCATGAATCCGCCATGGTCATTTACCAAGTGAAAACAACAAAGTTATAAAAAAGCCGCCAATCGCCCAAGGATTCCCCTCCACCTGTCCCACCATTTAACCAAACATCAACAACAACAACAAACAACAAACAACAAACAACAAACAACAGAAAACACACCTATGGCCACTTTCGACTTCCAGGACAAGCTGAAAAAGCTGCCAATCCCACCTCTACAGGATACCTGCCAGCGCTATCTACAGGCTCTGAAACCGCTCCAGACAGAGAACGAGCATGAGGAGACCATTGCCGCCACCACAAAGTTCCTGGAGGGAATTGGCCCTAAATTGGACCAGCAGTTACGAGAATACGAAAAGACCAGACCTTCCTACATTGAACAATTCTGGTACGACTCCTACTTAAACTACGACTCACCTGTCGTGCTAAACTTGAACCCTTTCTTCCTGTTAGAAGATGATCCAACCCCAGTCAACAATACACAGGTCAAGAGAGCCACCTCCTTAACACAATCATCATTGAACTTTATCAGAGCATTGAGAAGAGAAGAGCTTCCACCAGACGCTGTGAGAGGCGTCCCATTATGTATGGACCAATACCACAAGCTATTTGGTGCTGCCAGAATCCCAACTTCAACAGGTTGCGTCTTGCAAAGTGATGCCTCCAGTCACCATCTTGTTGTCCTTTCCAGATCACAAATCTACTGGTTTGACGTCCTGGACAAAAATAACAACCTGATCCTCACCGATGACGAACTAGCCTTCAACTTCCAATCGATTGTCAATGACTCTTCCAAATCAACTCCTTCTGAAATTGCTAGATCTTCCTTCGGTGTCTTGACCACAGAGAACCGTAAGAATTGGGCCAGCTTGAGAAGCACATTGATAAACGACCCAATCAACTACAAGATCTTGAAGATCATTGATACTGCTCTATTCGTCGTGGTCTTGGACGACATTGAATTAGAATCTCCAGAAGACCTATCAAAGAACATGTTATGTGGGTTATCAATCCTTGACAAAGGTGTACAAGTTGGTACCTGTACAAACAGATGGTATGATAAGTTACAAATGATCATCACCAAGAATGCCAAAGCTGGTATTAACTTTGAACATACTGGTGTCGATGGTCATACCGTCTTGAGATTCTGTTCAGACATCTATACTGATTCCATTTTGAAGTTTGCTAAAGCCATCAACCCAAACTCACCATCCATCTGGAAGACTCAATCACCATCCATCGCTGACAAGGACAAGATTGACACCAACGTTATCACCATTCCAAGAAAGTTGGAATGGAACTTGACTTCTGACTTGTCATTATCATTGAGATTTGGGGAAACTAGGTTATCTGACTTGATTTCACAGAATGAATTCTCAGTCTTGGAGTTCAATGGTTATGGTTCTGATTCTATCAAAAAGTTGAAATGTTCACCAGATGCCTTTGTTCAAATGGCCTTCCAAGCTGCTTATTACTCATTATACGGTAAAGTTGAATGTACTTATGAACCTGCAATGACCAAACAGTTCTTGCATGGTAGAACAGAGGCCATCAGAACAGTGTCACTAGAATCCAACTTGTTCGTCCGTCGTTTCTTCGAAAACGTTTCTGGGTTTGAAAAATTGGATTTGTTGAGAAAAGCTTGCGCCAAACATTCACAAACTACTAGGGATTGTTCCAATGGGTTAGGTCAAGATCGTCATTTATATGCCTTGTTCTGTATTTGGAGACGTTACTTTGCTGAAACTACAGATAACTCAACTGATGATGAGGCTGCTTCTGACTCTACAATTGGCAACAACAAAGTTGAAACTGATCCAAAGTTCAATCCAAAAGAACTACCATCAATCTTTGCTGATTCTGGTTGGGATAAGATCAATAACTCTGTTATATCAACATCAAACTGTGGTAACCCATCTTTAAGAATGTTTGGTTTTGGTCCAGTCACTTCGAATGGTTTCGGTATTGCTTACATCATTAAGGCCAACTCTATCACTGTCAGTGTTGCCTCAAAACATCGTCAAACTCAAAGATTTACCGACACATTGAAGAAATACTTGGAAGAAATCTATAGAATCTACCAAGAAGAAGTCGACAATGCTCAAAAGGAAAGAGGCCGTCCTGGTTTACTACAGCAAAAGTCTGGTAACTTGAACTATTTACTAGGTGGGTATGGTTACTTTGACTTGGAAGATGATGAGATCAAGTCTAGAGGTAATAGTCCTGATAGAATAAGAGGGCTAAGACGCGGTGGATCTGGTATCTCCGCAAGACAATTAAGTGAAAAACTGAGATTAGCCGAATACTGATGTTTACGACCACGATTATTTATGATTTCTATTTATGAAGAACCTTATTAAAAGAAGTATTTATTTTGATTTATCCAGTGGTGACGTAGTCAACCTTGAAAGTTTATAAAAAGCCACATGACATAATAACAATGTTACCTAAGCGCACTGTGACATGTGTGACATGTAAAATGTCAAATTAGAGTACACTATCTTTATAAACGTTCCTGGATTTTGATATTTTGCAGTTACCAACCTAAAAGAAATAGAATCACGAGCAAAAGCTTACCGAAGCCAACATAAACCCGCATGTTGTAGCAGGTACTTCACCATAACTCCATCTTTACAAAAGCCGACTGTATGCAGGTTTTCGGTAATTACCTTCTTGAGACAGACCACATCTTAGAAGTGTAATTTTATGTTTGATCCAGTATTGAGTACAAACCTCCAACTCTGTGTTTAACAAAATGTCAAGGGATGAATATTTGGTAGACGTTTACAGTTATATACCAGTTTCCAAAAGTTATGCGAGATCTTCAACACACAAGATGCCCCAAAGCCAAACTCATCAGCCCACATCTCAAACCGGGCCTCGGGAATTGAAATTTGGGCAATACGCAGCGCATGTATCACAGTGCCACTAAAAAAGTAAGCAGTAGTGGACAAAGAAGACGATTCACAATAAGTTTCATGAAAGTCCGTTGCCAAAGAGGATTTCGCTACGCGTTTATTTGGATTCGGACATGAATGAGTTAATATATAAAAGCTTGCAAATTCTATGCCAATATGAAGGTTGATTCATACATGATATTTTGGTTTGGAAAAGGCGTATACATCAGACCGTCTGATCGCCAGTTTTAAGTCATTCATGATCTATTTATAATATTTCATGACAGTGATTACAATCTACCTGGACCCCATGATTGATGTAAATAGGAATAGTCATATAATGGAGACAACGATCAGAGTGGTCAAAGGTATGAGCCCCTTCCCCCGGCGAATTTCTTCAACATCCCCCTCTTATGAGCCATGTTCAGGGTCTCTCTCTAACTTTGGTTGAAACTGCTAGAGCTAAATCGTGGTGGATGTTTGTCTGGTAAATTTGATCCCCCAATTTACAGTGCAGACCAAACCGAGACCCAAAGGCACATTCTCTGGGGAAATCTTCAGAAGAAGATCGTTGACAGACGACTGGCTTATATAAACTTGCTACTATAACCGGATATAATATAATTGTGTAACTGATCATCATTACTATGGTGATCAGAGTTGATAAAAAGAAGTTCAAAAGTTTCTCTAACATGAAGCAGATGCAATCTCGCCGAATAAGCTATGCAATGTTAAGGAAGCTCAGCGCATGTACGTGCAGCAACAAAACGAAACACCACCAAAAAAATCTGTGACCTTCGGAAGTACGTGAAATTCAAGTTCCAAAAATTTATGCAATCTATTTGTTAACTTTCGAATTCGTGCTTAACATTTGGCATAATAATGCATCATCTTAGTTAAACTTGCAGAAACTTTCTTTTTGACACATCAAATTCAGAAGTTAGTGAACCTTTAGAAAGTTGAAGAAAAAATTTCACGCAAGAGTGATTGACGGGTTGTGGGTGATTGCATAGGCAAAAAGTAGCAAATTTTTGAAAAATGGTTAAAGAATTCAATTTAAAAGTACCTAATCTAGCACACACTAAGCTATTCATTAAGTGATAAGATATAACATCTGTATCGATTGCTGATCAATCCATTATTCAATTATTTGTTGTTGTTACAAATAGAATTTTATTATCAAAGCCAGTATCGAACCATACTTTTCAGCCAGGAGAGTTTACCACTTAGTCACTTGCATTTATCCTGAAGTCCCAGAAGTTAGTGAGATACCAAGAAGCCGGATCATCAATTCTTCCAGCTTTGTTGTGTGAGGTTTCTGTTACGTTCTGTTGGTGATCAACTTGTTGCAAAATTGAAATTACTCCTTTAAGGAGAAGTTCTACTGTTACTCAAGAGTTATTGCCAGGCTGCAGCTGAAACGTTGAAAGACGCGTTGTTTGATCTGGAGAAGACCTGAATAATAACATTTGGAGGTCTGGTAAACTGTTAGGTTAGAATTTAGGATCTTACAGGGCGTTGTAAACTGGCTTGTTTTTTGGGAAGTTAGGGCGCTGCAAGTTGATTATTAAGGTACGCATAACTTGTCATTGAAGTGGGTTGAAGCAAGGAAGTTGGAAAAGCAGAACCAAAATTCCTTTCCAGAGAAACAGGACCAAAACAGTGAATCCAGCTTTGTCTGATATAGGCAAAAGAAATTAAATCAACAAAATTTTCTGAATCCGTTCTGTTCAATCCAATGGAAATCTGAGCATACTGTGAAGCCCAGAAGTCAGTAGGCAAGGATTCAGACTTCTTTCAGACACATTCGTGACCACAGACAGCCGGGAGACCACGAGTCCGTTTCACAACTCCATCCACCACTTCAATTCTTGATTTTTTGGTGAAAAGGTCCTCCAACGGCTCACCAGGCACAACCAATCCAATTGACAGGAATTGTGCTCTCTTTACCACGGCGCTTGAGCAGACATACCAGCAAACAAGTTCTCCAAGTCGCCTAATTCACCTTTACCATATATACAGGAGGAAGCCGCCTTCAGTTCACAGTTCACACCATTCATTGAACGCGGCCTTTGAATCCACCATCATCTCAATTGAATTGAGTTCAACCAACCATCGACTACGAATCAACTAATCCATTGCCATTCGAGAGGACATATAAGTGATCAAAAGTAAACCAGCTTCATATCATATTCAGGGTAAACCACAAATCAAGGTAAATACAAAATTATTACTTCACCACACAGCACAGGACTAGCATGTCTTCAACACCCTCAGAGAAAGGTTCTAGATCCAATTATGATAGATGGAAACCGGGAACCAAGTTGGCATGTATGATGGCACTCAAAAGAATCTGTCAAGATCCCAATTTTTTCGACACCACCACCAACAAGTACAACAGTCTTACCTGGCACACAGTTGCTGAGACATTGAACAAGGAGTATCCAGACTATGCTAAGAGATTCACCAACATCAATGTCAAGGATCGTTTTGACCGTGTTCTTAAACACCACAAAGTGTTTATCAAGATGGCCAATCATCTTTCAGGGTTTGCTTGGAACTCAAAGACCTATTGTTTTGATCATAATGATGAATTGATTAAAGAGTACGAGAAAGGGATAAGACCTGGTGAAATCATCAGACTTGAATCGAACGTTGCAAGATTTTTATGCAAACCTGGCCACATTGATTTAGAATATTACCATAGATACATCTACCAGATCAAGAATGAGGACGAGCTAAGAAATGATACTATCTTGAATTCGCCAAGTTTCATTGAAGAGGCTATAAGCAAAGGCATCTTAACAAATTTATCCACTAGACCAAGTTTCTTTAAAGACCCATCATCAAGCTCACACGCAGGTTCAATAAGCACCAACGTTAGCGACTTAACCAGTGGTAGTTCCAATGATTCCGCCTTACCGCTCGCCAATGTCAACCAATCCCCACTTGATAGTCAAAGCAGCCTTCCACCACCATTATCTAATAACCAACTCAAGCAACAGAAATTGAGCCAAACTCCAATACAACCACACCAACAGATGCCACAGCCGCAACCTATCCAACATCCATTGATGAGTCCTCATTCTCATCAACAACAACAACCACCACCACAACAAGCTCCTCCACCTATTCGACAAACTCCCCAGCAATTGTCACAGAACAGTTCAAACCTTATGACCATGTCCGTTATACACCAGCCTCCAAACTCTCTACCACAAGGTAATCACGATTTAGATTTTTCAGGTTTGATGGATAACCAAGCAGGGCTAATGAATACCCAAATGCCCGGTTTGCCAATGATACCAGGTGTCAGTCAGGAAGAACCTACCAAGAATCATCTTCATCAGAGCCATCAACAACAACAACAACATCACCAGAACCATCAGCAGCAGCAATTCCTTTCAACTCATCAAAACCAACCTCATCAACAATCGCAACATGTTCAAAATCACATCAATGGGTCTCAACTGCACCCACAACCTCATCAAACGCAATCAAACTCCAGCAGCCACGAACAAGAACCACAGAGGAAGAGATTAAAAACTAGTATGCCACAATCAATTATTCAACCGGGTTTGATGGTTGAGAACTACCAAACATCTTTGAACTCTCCTTCATCTAGCTTCAACCAATCTTTAACGGGCACCAACAATACTAGTTTCCCCTCCGGCGCGAAAGCTATATCCAGTGGTGATGCTGTCTTGTTAATTCACAAAGAATTCGAACGGATGAAGGACGTTGTTAATGAAGAGATTCTACAATTACGAATAACCAAGCTGCTTTCGTATGAAGATTTCTCAGCCCTGCAACACATTCAAGAGAATAATGTTAGTTTCATCAGAAGCGCATACAAGAGAGTTAGGGATGACGAAAAACTAATGGAGCTCATTGCTGTTTATCTAAACAAGATTTGATAACACCTTATGATAACCTTTTTTTGCTCTGATTTATCACTACTTATGGGAATCCGGCGTTGAGATTGATTGGGAGATGTTATCTATTCCCTTTTAATCTGTTTATTTGTTTTCTGCTATTATCGCACTTGCTTTTTAGAATCATTTTTTCATTTCGTTGTTTGAAGGAGAGAGATAGAATCAATCGAACCCAAAATTAATGTTACAGCAATCTACAATGATCAGTTCAACTCACTCAAAATGTACACACTGGCCTGTTTTTCTATATTTCACTTCTTTGTTGATATTTATGATCACTGTGTTATTACTTTGCTTTTTTTTTGACTGTCTAGCTAGTCTTAATTATTTTGCTTTGAGTTATCTTTATAATATAAACCAAGAAGTACAATTATATACATACGTCTTCAAGTGTTTTATAACATGTATGATCACTGTAGAGAATACTGATAAATTCTTGATGATCTTGTAGGCATGAATCATGCACGTTTGCGGTTATCCTTAGCACATATGATCATGGCGATACAGCTAAATATCCGTTGAAAAAGAAAGGAGTTGTAGAATATACGATTACCAGTATACCCACAGACAAGTTTCATTAAAGTTGGTGTCTGGCCGGGTTTGTCAATTCAAAAATAGTTTATGGATCCAAAAAAAGAAATTTGGACGAGACCGGAATCGAACCGATGACCTTTTACTACCTTAACTTAATAATGCAAGGCAAACGCGCTACCAACTACGCCACACGCCCTAATATGAAAAAGTAAGTTCTGTAGGAAAATCACAACTGCTCGAAAACACAACTGCTCGAAAACCTTAATATTTTCCTTTATGGTGGCTTGAGAGACGTTTATGAAGCATTCAAAAGCGGATATCGAGCTAATAATAGAGCTAAAGATGCCTAGAAGTCTAAGTTTGTAGACATCCATATATTTGAGAGGTTGTATGGTCGATGCTTTTAAATGTGCTTTTGTGTCATGAAAAAAGTGGTTCAATGAGTTCCCACAATTCAAAATTTATATGTTGAAACCAATTCTGGTAATGTGATGACACATTAGCACAATACAGATAACCAGGGCTCTTTACTTCTGGCCAGCTGTGATGTTCCTCTTGCGAACCGTTGCTGCTTTAGGTTTATTGACAAATGCCATCCATGGCGTGGAGGTCATAGAAGTCACCAAAACAATCACCGAGTTTAGAGCAATCACCAAGGCTCCTAGACCTACATCTGCTGCTTCCCCTACCGAGGTATTTGTGACCAAGACGCTTTTCAAGACCGTTAAACCATCTGTGGCTCCAAATTACCAAGATATGGAGGTCGACCCTACCATCTTGAACTGGGATATTGAAGAGGATTCACCAGAGTCAGCTGAAGAGATTGAAGCAGAGAAGGTTGAAGCAGAAGAGGAGTTTGGGTATGATACAACATACTTTGCTAGTCATTTAGGTGAGATTGACTTTGCAGAGCCATACGTTCTTGATAAACATGAGTCGATCTTTGATTCTGCGGTGGACTTGTTAGATGAGGAAGAATATCAAAGCGCTTCGCCATATCATCTACAGCCTGGTTATAAAGGTGACAAAAATGAACAAGAGCTAAGCAAAGGTAACATACCTGAGATCTCAGAAAGCATTAAAGATGGTCCATCCGCTAGTAAGGAGTGGAGTGAGGGAAGAGCTACCGAAGATCCATTTGGCAATGACGTTAAAGAAGTGTTGGAAACAAAGCCTTCTGATATCCAGGAGACTCCAGCAAAAGAAGGCGAAGAAGAAGTGATTCAACAGGAGACAGAAGAGGCTAAAAACTTGCCAAAAGATCCAGACTATGTCTTTGACTACGATCCAACCGAACAAGATATAAATGATGCTAATTTTGAAAGGGTTTATGAAGATGAAGAAGACTCTTATGACAAAGACCAAGATAAGAGAGTCGTTTTTGAGGCACCAAAGAACAATGACAACGGCCACACCATCCCACAAGAATTGAAGGTTGTTGAGGATGGACAAGAAGAACAAAAACAGGAACATGTCGGTCCTGGGCCAGTTGACAGCTTTGGTAAACCTTTGAAAGGAAAACAGATTATTGACCCAACTGATAATGCATTGCATGTTTCTGGCAGAAACAAGACAGTTTACGTTAAGCATAACAGCAGCAACTTTTTCAGTGGGCCAGCTGGTGGTGGTAGCACCCAAGGGGGTCAAGGCTTATCCAGTGGCTTCGGTGCCAGACTCCGTGCTCATGCTAATGTGGGTTCACGGTTCAAAACCGAGCCCTTCTTGACATTCTTCTTCATTGGCATGTTGACTGTTTTGCTGACTATTTAGAGAAAGACTTGTCTACCACTTATGGAATATATTCAGTAACTAGGAAGACGCAGTGTCTTGATTCGTAGCTTCGTAGCTTATATTAGCAGCCGCTAACAAAAAAAAAACACACCAATGTTTGTTAGAACCGAAATGAGGCAACTAAAAATGAAACATCAAAATTTCTGGCATATCACCAATTTTAATACTGGACCGCTGTCTGTAGAGTAACAGAGAAGCTGCAAGACCCGTTGGAGACACGCGCAGAGAACAGAAGGACTCGATACTTGAATAGAAAAAAAAAGGACGGAAGACTTCCATCTTAGCTCCTACCGCTAATTTCACACAGATGAGCATCACTATGGAACAACTCGACACTCAAGAGCTGATATCAGACCGTATCAATAAGGCCAGACTTGAAACTAGACAACTTTACCAGCAAATCGATAAGGTCAAGGGCAAAATACAGGATACAACGCTTCTGGACTGCTCGAACAACATAGGCCCCATCAAGCAGATAAATCTTAAGCCCCTCCAACTCCTGAAAGGTCACAACAACAAAGTGGCAGACATGAAGTGGTCAAGTGATTCAAGATCTATTTTAAGTTGTTCCCAAGATGGGTTTCTGATAGTATGGGACCCCGTAATGGGCTTGAAATTGAATGCTATTCCTTTAGACTCCCAATGGGTTCTTTCATGTGCCATATCTCCAAACTCCAAACTTGTGGCAAGTGCCGGTCTAACTAACAACTGTACCATTTATGCCATACCAGAGGATGAAGGCTCATTTACACAGAGGATTGTCTCCGTATTCAAAGGCCATGTTTGTGGTATAACCGCTTGTGATTTCGTTGATAATAATAGCATCCTGACGGCAAGTGGTGATATGACTTGTTGTCTATGGGACATTCCAAAATCATCCAGATCAATGGAGTTCTTGGACCATTTTGGTAACGTGTTATCGATGAGCATAGATAAGTCTCATAGCAATGGTGCAAACGATACAATCTTTGCCACTGGTGCCAGTGATGGTCATTCAAGAATCTTTGATACGAGAACCTCAAAAGCACAACAAAGCTTCTTTGTTGGAAACAGTGATGTCACAAGTGTGAAATTCTTCAAAGATGGTAACTTGGTTGCCACGGGGAGTGATGATGGTATCATTAGACTGTTTGATCTCAGAGCAGATTGCGAGTTGAGTCATTACGCTTTAACAAACTCATTTAATAGCCAACAAAAGTCAACTTACTACGAAAAATCAGCATCACCAACCTATGCGCAACAGAGAAACTCATTAGGCTCATCAGTACCTGATTCTGCATTGGATGCCTCAGGTGTCACGAGTTTGGATTTCAGTAATAGTGGGAGGTTAATGTTCTCCACTTACTCTGAACAAGGTTGTGTGATCTGGGATACGTTGAAAGGTGAAGTTGTTGGCAAATTGGAAGGACATTCTAATAGAGTTACTAATGTTTCTACATCTCCTAATGGTCTTGCCGTGTGCACGTCTTCTTGGGATTCTACAATGCGAGTCTGGACTCCATCTTATGTATAGTTATGTTTTAACAGTAAACAGTAAACAGTATAATGATTGAACAGTTGATTAATGAATATTTTTTAATTTGACCCAGATTGAAGGCACCGTAGAATCTAAAAACTATCAGGGGTCCTTTGGGGTTTTTGCTTTTAAAGTGTTTAAATGGTGGTAACATGCAATTTGTTTAAAAACTTACATTCATTTCAATAGTATACATAATTATAACAAAAAACAAATCATTTTCTTCTCTAGCATCAAGCAAATCATTATTCAATTCGTTTCTTGACATAGTCCCACAAGCTCTTTAACAAACCATCAGGTAGTGTATATAGGTCCATTGTGAATTCACCTTCTTCAACATCGTTCTTAATGTTCATATCCGGGGTACGGTTATCAGTGACCATCTGGACAACACCCAACAGGTCATCTTCGGTCAGTTTAGTTAGTCCTTCAGCCAATTTTTCTAGGTCAACGTTTCCTTTGATTGCACTGGCAAGTGAAGCGGTGTTTAGTTTGGATTTCTTCGATTTGGCATCCAAGTTTGGCGTACCATTCTTTCTCTTGTCACCAAGGGAGTCATCTGAGGCGACAGGGCCGCTCTCTCTTAATAGAGCTCTCATGTTGTGGGCGTTCTTTTTAATTGGGACTTTTATCTTGTGGTCAACAGTGTAGTATTCTTGCTGGAAGTTTAAATCATGGCCCAATATAACATCACCACACTTGTCGATGAAAGTGAGGGTCATGCCCAGCTCGAATTCACCCCAACCTTCCTCTCTGATCTTGAAAGGGGGAGTCTTGATATCTCTCTTTGGGTTGGCGAAAGTTGGATGTAGTAGATAAGTCACCTTCTCCAAGATGGTGGCCGGTATTTGCTTGCCAGCCTGATCAAGCAAGTAGACCTCGATGGACCAGGCACGGACAGGGAAGCCCTCGGCAGGCACCGGTCTGTCCTTCAAGACCTTCTGTTGCGTCACGATTCTGATTGTTCTGTCGACGGACTAGTGGTTTGGTTAGCATGTGGTCGTAGGAACGCGCCAAAGCAGCACTGGGAGCCGGAATTTGCTGGCCGGTTCGCGGAGGAAAACGGCCTGGAAGTCAATTGGCTGGTCGGGTATATTTCACACTTACTTCAGACATTTTGAGCGGTAGAATGACGTTTTAAAACCAAACAGTGCTTTTCATCAACTTTGGTGTTTGTCTTGTTTTTTTCTTCCTTTACAAAATTCCACACCGACCGAGTTCGCGGAATTTCTACAAACCAAACACAGTTAAATCATTCATTAATCATTTGGTAGAAGTTTCAGTAGTTTTAGTAGTTTCAGTAGGTTTAGCAGTTCCAGAGGTTTCAGCAGGTTTAGAAGCTTCCAGTTCAGATTCAGGGCTGTTGGAAGGCTTGTTTTCTGCGGTTCCAGTGTCATTCTCCGATACAGAAGGCTCCTTATCACCCTCTTTCTCAGCAACTTGTTCTACGGTGGTTTCTTTTGCCCCCTTTTTGTTCTTCTTATCTCTCTGTTGTTGTCTCTTTTCCTGTAGACGCTTTTGCTTTTCGCCTTGTAGTAGTTTTCTTTGCCTCTTTCTTGATTGAACTTTTTCATCTCTTTCTAGTTCACCAGTGACTTTGGATAAGTATTCAGGAACTGGATCCCCTGTTTTCAAATATGACATCTTCCAGTTTCTTGCCTTATCCTTCAATTGCACTTGAGTTCTGTTTCTTAAAGTTTCTGATTTCGAACCACCTGAACCATGTAGTTCTAGAATCTTAGACCAATGAGGACCACAATCCTTCAAGGCTTGAACCAATATGCTTTCCTCATCTGACGACCAAGGTCGTCTCAAGATATTACGGATCCTTGGTGGACCAGAAGAAGCTTGTGTATCGCCTGATGAATTAGCCTTAGCCATAGTAGTTCTTTGTCTCTTCATCATCTTTGTGTTTGGTTGGTTAGCTCTTTCAATCTCTAGCCTTTGACGCTCTTTCACTTCACGTTCTTTGATCTTTTGCTGTCTTAATTTCTCTTGCAGTTGCTCCTTTGTTAAAGAGCCATAAGAATGTGTCCCCAACAGGAGGTCCTCTTTACTCAGTGATTGTAATAATGAACCTCGTCCTTTCTTACCCCAAATTAATACACCGATATTCTTTGAAACGTATGAGAACAGTTCTTTCAGAAAGATCAACCAGTCATAATTCTCACTCAGATCTTCATTATCTTGTTCACTCAAGTTCAATAAAGTTTCTCTTCTTGATTTACAACGATTAACAAAATCAATTTCAGCAGGTGTCAGCTTGTCCGAATTTCTTCTCTTTGATAAGACCTCTTCTAGATTTGAAGGGAAAATATCCTCTAAGATATCTTCTTTGGATCTATTACCAGCTTCAAGAGCAGAAATATAGGCCTGTGTCTTCAATTCGAGGTATAAGCCGGCTTGTGCTTTCAATAACTTCCCACTAATGACATTATTGCTATGTGTTGAACCATCAAAAAAGTTTGAATGATTGAACCAACCGTTATTAATAGTAGGACAGAAGACATCCAAGAAGGATTCGTTTAAGAAGAAGAAACCAACTTCAACAGAACCTAGAGTTGATAACAAGAATGTAGCCAAATTGGCCTTTCTTAAAGCAGAATCAATAGGATCTTCCAAATCTTTTAAATGACTTACCATAGCATCATTGATAGTTTTTACGTCTTGGACAATATGCTGAAACTCTAAGAATGGGTCTTCTTCACTGTAGATTCTCTTAACTTGCTCAAATAGTTCAACCAAATCGTTAAAAACCAATCTTTCTGGAGTAGATTCTTCATTTGTTATAATTGCCAATGTTTCCTCATATGGACCAACACCAATCATTCTTAGTATCTGAGTAGACACATTGTCTAATAATGGGATTGAATTGATCAAGAGTTGGATTCTAATAGGTAATGAGTCGTTAGCTTGTAATGTTAATGGTAATGAGGCCAAGTTAGCTCTGATTAACATGTCTGGTAAAATCTCTTCTGGGGTGTAGGAAAATGATGAATCATTTAGGAGAACACTGTCACTTGGTAGCGAGATACCATTTCTGATGACACGGTCACCAATGGGTAGAGGTTCAAGCTCTTTGTGGGGTTGATTCTCTGTAAGATTATCATTCTGGGTCTCAGTTTGCTCATCATCAACAGTGGGTTCCGATATTTTTTGTCTTTTATCTTGATGTTGCAGTTCTGGGTCTAGAACAGGCTCATCTATGTCTCTGTCTATGTCTATGTCTCTGGTTGTCGTCTCAGCAGCGTCGGACATTGTGGCGTTCCTGAAGATGAACTTTAATAGAAACCAGTACAAAAAGTTTTATTTTACCAGTGTTTACATTTTTATAAAAAAATTTGAATGGCAGAATTCACGGGCAATTAGCGGGAAGTTATAAGTCTAAGGTCACGCGTTCGAATCACACCGGGATATTTAAAATTGGAAAAGAGTCTGAAAAATTTTGTGCTTCTATTACATCCCCTATATAGCCAAAGGGCCTGTCTTTGTCCCCATGAAAAGACCAGATCTTTGGCTAAGAATATCGTAAAGACAGCAGATCTGTGGCTATTCCATTGTTTTTGAACTTATCGTGCTCAAAGTTACACAGTAGGTAAAAAAATATATAATGTGCATGGGTACATTCTGTCACAGATAGTGATAGTAACTATGGAAACACATTCACAAAACACGTTAATTTTTTATGGATTTTACAGAAGAAAAAACAAAACAACAAAAAAAAACACACACAACAGAAATTCCCCCTCCCCTGATTTCACCCATATCAAACTCACAGAACTCAATCACAATGGCCAAAGCTGCTGCTACTACCAAGAAAACTCCTGCCCACCCACCTTATGCTGGTATGTTATTCTGGTGACGCGTTTTAAACAGAAGAATTGCGTGTTTTTTTGCACCTATTGGTGTTTTGCTAATGAGTTTGTACTAACTTGCCTGAACAGAATTAATCAAAGCTGGTATTCTATCTTTGAAAGACCGTAACGGTTCCAGTCGTCAGTCCCTAAAGAAGTACATCAAGACCAATTACAACATCACTGCTCCAAACTTTGATGCTTTGTTCAATGCTGCTTTAAGAAAAGGTGTCGAAAAGGGTGATTTTGTCCAACCAAAGGGTACATCAGGCCCAATCAAGCTGAACAAGAAGAAACCAGAAGCTAAACCAGTTGTTAAGAAAGCCTCCCCAGCTAAAGCTCCAGCCAAGAAGGCTGCTCCAGCTAAAAAGGCCGCACCAGCTAAGAAAGTTACCCCAGTTAAGAAAGCTGTTGCCAAAAAGGCTGCTACTCCAAAATCCGCTCCAGCTAAGAAGGCAGCCCCAAAGAAGAAGGCAGCTGTTGCCACCTCATCGAAAGTGACCAAGAAAACTCCAGTTAAAAAGGCTGCTGCTAAGAAGGCTGTTCCAGCCAAAAAAGCAACACCAGCTAAAAAAGCTGCTCCAAAGAAGAGAGCAGTTGCTAAGAAATAATTGACGAGATGGTAAATTTGTTGTTGATTAATAGTGTTCCTTCTATTATGTTTCTTTGAAATACCCTTTTTTGAGATTTTGGTTTCCACTTTATCTTTTGTTCTTGACCTTATTTTACTTCACGCTGTGTTTTATTTTGTCCTTTTTTGTCTATTCTAATAAACCCGAGATCTGTCGTACAAATGTATCTAGTCCCGAGACTCGGGACATCAAGTCCTCGGTTTCTGGGGAAAGGTGAGACTTGTCCCCCCAGACTGTCCCACCCAGTCTCTGGCTTAAAAAAAAATGGTGTCATGACCCTCCGCATCATTCAGATAGCTGTCGGTTCAAACTCGGGAGGTCCTTGACAAAGTATTAGAAGAGGTAGAAGGATGAAGAACCTCAAAAATAATATATCTGGGGCTGTGGGTGGGAGTTAGTTCTTTTGCTCAAGTTTCGGGACCACATGCACACGAGCTAAAAAGGGGACTCGGAAACAACAAACAACCCGTTACAAGGATCAGTAAGTACTCCAGACTGCTTATGGGTTCTATCCTGAGAGGAGCGTGATTAAAGGTCATGGACGCCGGAACTTCTCTAAGCAGCAGTCGGGTTCCCTACGGAATAGTGGGTTTTAAGGGAAAGGCCCATTTGTCCCCAGTCCAGCCGGGTCTCGTTCTAGTCCCCCTTACCAAAATTTAAGTGAATTGATTGGCTGGGCCTTTATTACCGAATGCCCCATACTTCCATTGTTCAATTGGCTTCCGACCTTGAACTTTTCAACTTTCTATCCAATCGAGTGGCCAGTGAGCACCCCTGCTAACCATGAGCGTGGATAAGAAGGAAGCTGTCGAAGAAGACGAACCGATACAGGGTACTGTTTCCCCTTCAACCTCTGAGTCACAGCCTGGACAGGATATTGGAGCTGACGGGACTCATTATTTCCACTCACCTCTAAATTCCAACGCCATCATCACCATCAACGGACTGGACGTCGGGCCGCAGAAGCCTTTGACCCTCGAGTTACTAACCACGAGGTATCTGATCCACTACACAAACTTCGAGGTTGTAGCAAATGATCTTAACTCCATTAAGATCAAGTTCATTAATAAGACCGATGCCCAATCGTTGGAGGCGCAATTGGCTAAAGAGCATCCTCAAGTCTCCACCAAGATTGACTACGACACTTTGACACATCCGGGCAATATCTATGTCAGAGGGCTTGTTCCAGAGGTCACTACACAGGACCTGCATGAGATATTTGAACCATTTGGTGAGATCACTAGCTGCAAGATTGTTACTGATGAATTTGGCCAAAGTAAAGGCTATGGGTTTGTCAACTTCTTGAAAGGTAGCTCTGCAGATGAAGCCATTTCCAAACTAAATGGACTGTTGATCAATGGGTCCAAGCTATATCTAAACCATCACATTGCTAAGAAAGAAAGAACGGAGAGACTAACTTTTGAGAAGCAGAACTTCACCAATCTTTATGTCAAGAACATGCCATCGTCATTTGGTGAGGATCAAGTCCGAGAGCTATTTGGCAAGTTTGGTGATGTCCACTCGGTATTTCTGCCAGACAGTGGTCATAGTGACAAGCGTTTCGGGTTTGTTAATTATAAGAGACATGAGAGTGCCATTGAAGCTATTCTGAACCTAGACCACAAAGAACTCGAGCCAGGTCTCTTCCTCTCGGTCTCAAGAGCACAGCGCAAAGACGAGAGACGTGTCTCCAGTTCAGTGTCTCCGCCACTTGCCGTCCCAGTCCCTGTGATTCCATCCTTGGGTCTTGTCCCACTCGTTACTCAACCCATTTCTCCAATTCCAGTCTCCCAACCGAGACTAGCCACTACCACCACCCAAAATGGCCAACAAGAACTACCAAATCCTTCCAATGCTCCTTCGTTAGCCAACCTTCCTCTTCCAGGCCCTCACCAACAACAGTCCAACTTGTACGTGAAGAACTTGACCCAGAAAATTGATGATAAAGCTCTATATGATATATTCATACAGTTTGGTTCCATCATTAGCGCTAAGATCATGACGCTGGAAGATGGCAGAACTTCAAGGGGCTTTGGCTTTGTCTGTTTTAGGACCGTTCAGGAGGCATCAGGAGCCCTGTTGGCAACAAATGGCGCTGTGATCGATGGCGAACCCATCCATGTCTCATTTGCTCAAAAGAACAACAAGAAACTCCAGAACAAACAGGTCAATAATCTAACCTACAGATCTCCGAACAACAATACGAACTACATCCCTTTGTATTATGGCCAACAGCAGCTCCCAACTCCACACAACGACCACTTCTATTACCAGCCTGGATATACCTCAAATTTCCACAGAAACAACTACAACAACTTCAACAATAACAAGAATGTATACAAGAAGAGATCGGCTTCGGTCCCAACAAATCTGTATTCAGAACTAAATCAGAAGTTGTCACAGCTGGAGACGGATGATGATAAGTTTAATACCTTACTTGAGGATCTAATTGAACCAAAATTCATTGAGTTTAGCAAGGATCCATCATTAAAGGAAACTGAACTCCATGAAAGTTCCAAGACTGCTTTACTCAACTTGATCGAGCAGTATAAGGAACAAGAAGGCGATGTTTATCTAGATTTGGTCAATGATATCAGTAATGGAGACTCAAAACTCCTCCAAGCTTTTGAACAACTAGAAGTATAAAAAAAAATTGCATGTATATAGCAATAAACGAAAAGAGTCATGTTAGTTTGTAGATAGAAGTTGGTTTAGTACACAGTAGTAAAGTTGAACGTAAAAACTATATCATGCATTAATAAATAACTTCATAGGCTTGGAGGTAAATCGCTTTCTTTATTCTTCAAGGCCAATAAAGGATCTTCATCGCCCAAGACCTCCTCTTCTTCTTCCAATTGTCTGACATCTTCAACCTCTTCAATGTAATGTTTTAGCATGGATTCAATACCATTCTTCAAAGTAATTGAGGACGAGTCACAGGATCTACAGGCACCCATCAGCTTCAGAACTACAGTACCTGAATCCTCTTCAAAGTTGACAAATTCGATATCACCACCATCTTCTTGAATAGCAGGTCTTATTCTTGTGAAGATCAATTCCTTAATCATTGAAACAACATCATCATCATCTTCATCAAACTCGGTATCCTTGGACAGTTTCATGTTCTCATCAAATATAGCCTCCCCTGATGTCAGACTCTCGGTCAATATACTAAAGATTTCAGGCTTGATCAACATCCAATTATACTGGCCCTTCTTCTCAATGGTGATGAAGTTTTCACCAAACATGACGCTTCTGATCCCGTCAACGGCAAAAAGTCTTCTGGCTAGAGGCGAGGAGAAGGCCTCTCTGCCACTCAGAAACTCTAAAGTTTGGCCCTCAGGCAGAATGTTCATAGAAGGGAGAAACTTCAAGGCATGATCATTAGGAGTGTCTTCTGTCTGGATGAACAGGGAACGGATTTGCTGTGTCAAAGAAGGTCTTGGTGCAAGACGAAGACGTTGTGTGGCTCGTAGTGGGAATGCAGAACGAAGAAACATCTTGGTAATACTGTTTTCAATAGTGAATGTGTTTTCAATAGTGAATAGTAAATTACTAATTTGAATCCCACTTTTTAACAAGAGTGGGTCCGGTAAGCGCAACATTACAATAATGAATAGCAATTATATATACATTTGAATAAATTGAATAACAATAATGTCTAAACGTAGTGGGAAAAATGGAATGCATTAGAACTCAAAAGTCGGCTGGACCAATGTCTGATTTGTCACACATTTGTCTAAAGATGCCGTTTTGATGGTATAAGTTTAATGGGGTATCGAATTCCTTTAATTCACCATAGTCCAACACCAAGATCCTGTCATAGTTCAGGATGGTCTTCAATCTATGTGCAATACATAGGATGGTACAATGGCTGAACTCATCAACGATGGTCTTTTGGATTTTAGCATCAGTTTCATAATCAACACTTGATGTGGCTTCATCTAAAATCAAGATCTTGGAGTTTCTAACTAAAGCTCTGGCCAAAGCTAACAATTGACGTTCACCAAGAGAAAAGTTAGAACCTTCATCCTCAACGGTCTGATCCAAGTGGAACTTATGCATCTCCGAACCATCTTCAGATTGGTGAATATTGGACAAATTTTCAATCAAACCTGATCTTCTTAAGGCATCCCATAATTCGGCATCAGAACTTTGTTCAAAAGGATCCAAGTTTCTTCTGACAGTACCTTGAAACAACACTGGATCTTGTGGGATGATAGAAAGCTTGGATCTCAGTTCGTACATGCCGATTTGTGAAATATCAACCCCATCAATAAAGATTAGACCTCCGGCTAATTCATTCAATCTGTACAAAGCAGTCATAATTGTACTCTTACCAGCACCAGTTCTACCACAAATACCAATCTTTTCATTCGGCTTGACGGAGATGGACAAATTTCTCAACACTAGAGGCAAACCATCTCTGTAACGTAATGACACATTCTGGAACTCTAATTGACCACGTTCAGGCCATGATGCAGGTGGTTCATTTTCAGGGATACGATAAGCAGCTTCTTGGTTCAATTCATTGGCATAATGGCATAGTCTTTCAACCGAATTCATTTCGTTTTCAACATTCGTATAAGCTCTCAAGATTAAAGACATCAAACCGGCTAACTGTAAGACATAGGTTAAGACTAAACCAACAGAAGCAGCATTGATATCAAAGACTCTGTGCACACAAAGTAGTGAAATGATCAGAGCTAATAAACAAGCAGTCAGGTCTAAATGAATAGAGATCCATCTCTGATTAGCAATAACAGTGAAATAAGCTTCATTCATCTTGTTTAGCAGCACAGCATTTTTCTCCAAGAATCTGGTCTTGGAGTTGTAGGCTTTGATAGTCAACATACCATTCAAAACTTCGTTGAAATTGTTGTAAACAAATGATCTTTGAACAGCTTCAATTCTCTTGACTTCTCTGGAGCCAGCCTGGTAATAATTGGCGAAAGCAACAACAACAATAAAGAGGATAGGAATGACAATGGCAAAGTATGGGAAATAACAGGAACATAAGATTAAAATACCGACAACATAAGCAGCTGGGTGGATGAACATTCTAATTTGTTCACCTGTTTCATTATCTAAAGATTCAGTGTCTTTGGAGAATCTATTCAAAATACGACCCATTGGGGTGATATCCATGAAACTCATTGGAGTATGTAATACTCTCTTCATAGCCTTCAAATTCAGTTTCTTAGCAGCTGTCAAAGACACATAACTCATAACAACAAATTCCAAACAGATAAAGACAATCGATAATAGGGTAAACATGACGTAGATACCAATGTAGAACCCATCAGTACGACCAGCGAACTTTCTGGAAATCCAGAATGATAACCAAGTATTAGTGAACAGTGAAGTGAAGATATCGAAGAGCAACAAGATTAATACCAATGGGGCAGCCAAGAAACCCAGGATACCTTGACCTTCTTTCAAATATGTCTTGTAAACTGACCATGAGATTTGATTCCTGGCACGTTCTTCTTCATCGATCAAAGTACCAGAGACAATTTTTTCCTCCTTTTTGGAGATGGCTTTAGCTAAATCCTCTTCAGTTTCTTCTTCTGTCATTTCTTGTTGTTTGATTTCTTCTTCAGTTGATTTTTTAGAGAATTCCATCAATTTAACAAATTCATCACTGCTGGCAAGCAATTCATCAACAGTACCAATCTTGATTTGACCATCTCCATTCAAGAATAAGACTCTATCAGCCTTACCAATTAAACTCAATTGATGGGTAGCTAGGACTCTAGTCTTGTTCTTCAACACTTCAGCAAAACATTTGTCAACAATATGTTTCCCAACACGGGCATCAACAGCACTCAGCACGTCATCAAACAGCATGATTTCAGCATTGGAGTAGACGGCTCTAGCTAATGAAATTCTAGCCTTTTGACCACCTGATAAAGTAATACCACGCTCACCGATTTCAGTTTCATCACCAGCTGGGAAACTCTTCAAATCGTCAGCCAATGAACAACATTCCAAGACAGTGTCATACCATTCTTTGTTCAATTCGTGACCGAACAAAATATTTTCCCTAACGGTAGCATTTTGAACCCATGGCGGTTGAGAGCATAGTAATGGTAGGGATTGATATTTCAATTCACCTCCTTTTTGAGTCATAAATCCAGATAGGGCAGTCAACAGTGAAGATTTACCAGAGCCAATTGGACCTGTGATGATGACGAATTCATTCTTTTTGATTTGAAATGAGATGTCATGGAAACCTTTGAAAACAATTTTTTCTTGTATGGTGCTTTCAACATCAGTGATTTCTTTGACGGATGAATCGGTTTGAGTTATTTCTTTATCATCTGAAGAATTTGAAGATTCAGCATCTTCCTTATCAGCATCCGTAGATTCATTGTCGTTGGAGTCAAACTTTTGCCATTCAAAGGTGGCATTCTTCAAGTCAATAGCAACGTTTGGATCCAATTGATCATCTTTCTTTTCATCTTGATCTTCATCATCGAGAATTTCATCACCATATTGGACAGGTTCATTATCGCCACTTTGTAAATATTCACTGACTCTACCTAGACCAATCATAGCATCGGCTGACGTGGCCAAGGCCATTGGTAACATCAACACCTGGTTACTCAAAACACCGAACAATGATAAAGAGGCGAAGATTTCACCAGGATTTTGATTGTCTCTGATGGCATAGAGAACCAGAAATGAAATCATTGACGTAAAACCAGGTAATGAGATACCAAAGGCCAATAAAGAGGATCTGATGGCTTGCATTTTGAAAATGATACCAACTTCTTTTCCTCTTTTCTCAACAATGGTAGATTCATAAGCGTCTTCCCAAGAGTAGAATTTGATGATTTTCATGTTTTGTAAGATTTCTCTCATCAATGAGATTCTGGAATCAGTGTATTGGTTGGCACCACGTCTCATGACCATTAGTCTTTTTGCAGATAAACTGATCAAAGTGACAGAGATAACAAAGACAGCAATACCGACAAGGGAACTGACACCAATGTTGTGAATCAATAGACCTATGGCAATGATGACAGGGAGAGGAAATGTGATAGCAAAAGGCATAAACCCAATAGCCATATCAATTCTAGCTAAATCTGTAGACATTAACGAGGTGACTTTACCAGGAGTGTATTCATGTTTGGTTTTTGCATCAGCAATGAATGATTTTCTCAATAGTGCAGTGGTCAGGATACCCTTTGAATGGGCACCAGTGGTGATTGATCTGTGTAGGAAATGGTTGACACAGATACCGTTGAAACTAGCAATCAGCATAACACCAACAGCATAACCAATACCTTTAGCTAAGCCAATTTCAGGTTGATAGATACGTCTTTGGACATAGTTAATCAAAGCCTTCGTCAATAGAGGCATCAAAACCATACCAACATCAGAAACGGCTTTGAAGAAAATAGCACCGAGGTATTCCCATTTGAATGTTTTGAAGATGGCGAGAAGAAGGGCATTCTTTGGGTACCTATTCAGTTCTTCCTGTGAAATTTCTGGGTTTTTAGCAAGTAGTTTGGCTCTGTGTTTCTTTAGCATCTCTTTTAGATTCTTTTGGAACTTGTCAAAGGTGTGCTGGATGGTCATATCGTCGTCGAGGTAGTACAAGTCCATCGGGTCCAAAGTCCTCTTGTAACCGACGTTCATGACAGGCAGCAGCCACCAAAAGAAGATTCTGCTGATAAAGAACGCATGTTTACGCGGGTATCTCTTTCTCTCGGAGTCGTCCTTAGGTATTGGTGGGACTCTCTTTGTGAGCAGGGGCGTCAACAGACGATGCTCCAGCTTGGGAGCAGGTTTGTCAGACATTCGACTTCTTGGAGCTCTTTGTTCTCTGGGTGGCAAAAGTGCTCTGGAAGAAGTGTGCGAAATCGCAGCAGCGGTATCAGGGAGCTTTTAATGCTCTTTGAAGGAGGGAAAAGAGGCAAAAGAGGCAAAAGATGTAAAAGAGGCTTTGTAGAATGTTGAATTGCTTTCTGTATTTTTTTCTTCCCCATCGCTAAATCAAAAGCCAAATCCGAAATCCGATAAAAAGACGTTTAAAGCAATTCAACATTCAGATCTAAGTATCCACCTCAAAAAGGCTAACAAAGGGAATGTGACCAATGGTATCCAATGTTACTGTAGTACAGGTAGATCCAGTTAAGAAGGAGGGAAATTGCCGCAGTTTTGGTTCTGGAGCTTTTGATGGACGCATATTGGACACCCGTGAATTAGGCCATGAACCCAGGAAAACCTTCAGCCTTCAGATAAATATATATAAATATAAATACAGAAACATTGAAATTCTATTCAAATGGCAGGATCACCTTATAATCTACGTCTAATGATTTCTCTCCTTGTTTAACTGTTGGTTCATAGTCCAGTCAGATATGGAGTCATTCTCCGGGTAACCTCTTTCGATTTGGCCTCGGAATTGAATACAATTGAGTGCCCTTACCAGCAACTTGACGTGAATTCCGACTTTGTGTGTGTCAATTTCCCACCACGTAAGTAACAACCAGATCAAACACTCATATTCTCTCCAGAAACAATCGCAATTGCCACTCAGATGTCCTTTAGACAAGCCAAGTTCAACAGCGGAATTCCTACTGCCCACCAGCCAGCCACTGCCTACGCTGCAGGCCCTTCCCACCAGTCTTCCTCTGGCCAAAAGAACTTGCTAGATCAAGTATCCACTAACCTAGACCAATTCGAAAAGAAGGTTGAAAAGGTCTTGGACAACTCTGCATTGGCCCAAGCCAAACCTTACATTCCACAAATTGGTCGTTTTTTGATCGTTGCGACTTTCTACGAGGACTCATTGAGAATCCTGAGTCAATGGAGTGACCAAGTATACTACTTGTGGACTTACAGACACATCCCATACTATTTAGTCATATTGCTTCTATTCACCATCGTTGTCACCATGTTGGGTGCTTCCACTTTGATTGTTTTGAAGAAACACCAATTGTACGCCTCGGGTGCCCTGATTTCTGTTATCATCACCCAAGGTTTGATGTATGGTTTATTCAGTGGTTCAAACTTCATCTTGAGAAACTTTTCCTTGATTGGTGGTCTTTTGATTGCCTTCTCCGACACGTTGGTCAAGGCCAAACAAACTTATGCTGGTCTTCCAGACATCTCTTCGAGTTCTGGTTACAAGAACTATGTCTTGTTAGCTGGTAGAATCTTGTTGGTGTTACTATTCTTCACATTCGCTGCCACCAAATCATGGTTGACCACTATCATCACTTCAATTGGTATCTTTTCAATTGCATTAGGTTATAAGACCAGATTTGCATCAGTCTTATTGATCACCATCTTGACATTTTACAACTTCACTTCTAATGCTTACTGGTTCGGTACCTTCAGTGAAGCTAAGAGAGATTATTTGAAGTACGAATTCTTCCAAACTTTGTCAATCATTGGTGGTTTACTTCTAGTCGTCAACACCGGTGCTGGTGAATTGTCAATTGACGAAAAGAAGAAGGTTTATTAAAACAAGTGAAGGGGGTTGACGTTCAAATTGAAATTAGGAGAGTAAAAGCAGTAACACGGAAGCGTAAAAATTTGAAGTAAACATTACTTAATATGGTACCCTTTGTAACAAGAAATGGGTACTGATTTGTGGAGAAAATGTACGAATGGCTAAATATATACCCTGTAGATTGAGTCGTAGCATTGTACAATAAGTCTCTGTCTGGTAAGAGACACACGTGTGCACGTTACCAGGGCAACGAGTAACCCACCATTTTTATTTATAATGTTTCTGTTTAAAAGTTCTTGAAGCTGCCACTGAAACATTCTCTCTAAGGCTTTGTGAAGCTTTGTAATGCTCCCAAGTCACTAAAAATCAACAATTGAACCCGCCACAACAATAATTGTTGATCATTGCTGTTAAAAGTAGACAAAAAGATTTAAAGCGTGGAAATCCGCAGAAAGGTATAGAAACTAGCAAATTCCTCCTTCAATTCCTCTATCAAAGGAGCTATCATGAGCAACATTGAGCTACTGGGGCCTGCATATGCGGCATCTCCTGAAAGGCCGCTAGAAGGATCCCTAGAAGGGTCCGTACAAGGACTGGGCTCGTTTTTTGGCCTGGGTCTCCTTAGAAGCCTATATCGACTGCTCCGGTTCTTGCTGATAACCATTCCTTCTCAGTTCGTTGTGCTGCTATCTTCCACCATCAGTATCACGTTTTCATTCACATACGTCCTTGGATGGCTCTTGCTGCTTGGATTCCTGGCAATTGGTATTGTGCGGTACAGATTACTTACAAGATACTCCAAATACAAGGAAGATCCCCTGGATAAGCAGACCAAGAAGGACGAGACCTTTATCAGAGAGGACCTGGCGGAGAAGAAGAGGTTTGGAGCAGGCTCGTACTTGGATGAGTTTCTAATCGCTTTGAAGATCTTTGGGTACTTGGAAAAGAGCGTGTTCAATGAATTGGTCAAGAACATGAAGACTATGAAGTTGAACAAGAATGATGTGGTAAATATGGATGATACATTGGGATTTGTAATCGTTGTTGAAGGTAATGTCCAGCTGTACACCAAGACCTCCAATCTGCCATCAGGAAAGAGACATGAGGCACTTCATGATAGTTTCAGCTTGGCTGATGGTGCCAATGATTCATTATTGGAGTTCTTTGATTCCAAATACCGACTGTTGAACGAAATCAAGACAGGGAATCCATTATCCTCTTTTATTGACATTTTGTCATTGTTTGCTGAAGAAGATGAAAGAATCTCAGCAATGAGCACACCTCGTTTCCAGACAAAAGAAGTTGTAAATCAATTACGAACACAGTTGAAGACTCGTGGGTACAGTGATAACATTGCACCGCTGAGTTTGAATGACACAGAACCTCTCAATGACCCATTAGCCACTCCTAAACAATTACCAGTGATTGAAACGCCTAATAAGATTGCCAAATCCACACAGACATCAACCATTGCTATTATTCCTGCCGAAGCGTTCAGAAAGTTGAGAAGAAGACATCCTCGATCATCATCCCACATTGTTCAAATGATCTTGACTAAACTTTATCGTGTAACAATCTTGACAGCTAATAGCTACTTGGGTATGACCAAAGAAATCTTTGAAACTGAAGTCAAGTTGAATCGTGATTCCAAACTGGGATTTCCAGAGTATCTATCTGATGGTGTCATCAAGAGATTGAAAAATCAAGTGAATGAGGGCTCGAGTGATGACTCAGATGAGGATAGAGGCCGTTCGCGTTACAAGTCATCTAGAAATAGTAACGTTGATCCGTCATCAAGTCCCTTCTTGAGTTCTAGTCGTGATTCTGATGCTTTGTCACCAAACAGTCCAAAAGACACCAACGCAGCAAAAAAGCTTCTTCCAAAGATGAAGAAACAAGAATCAAGACAATTTATTTTGACAAAGTCCATGGAAGACTCTTCAAATCCTGGTGATTTGTTGTCAAATGTCCCATTGTCCAGAAAGGAAACGAATACTGACTTACTTGCCTTTGAATCTAATGACTTCACAGGTGAAGTTGAATCAGAAGAGTTCTCATTGAAAATTGCTTTGATTGAAGGGATGTTCAAGCTGCTAGGTATTGATAAAGAGACATTGATTCCTACCAAACTGAGATCCAACAGTGCTGTCTTCAGTGAATTCAACAGTCCAGTACCTTTCACTATCTATCAAAATGAAGAACAACACAATGGGAAGATTAAAACTTTGAATATCAGTAATCCATTATCCCATAATGATTATTTCCACCACAATGGTACTAATGAAGACGAGATTGAAAATGTTGATTACAACTATGATGAGATCTTGAGAGATTTCGCCTCCAATGTTAAACTCCAGCATGTCTCAAGAGGTAAGACACTAATAAAACAAAATGAAAAGAATAACGGTTTATATTACGTTGTTTCTGGTGAGTTGGAGGTTGTCCACAAAGATCCATCGAGTGGTATTGAAAGATTAGTCTATATTGTGAAGCCAGGTGGTATTGCTGGTTATCTTGGTTCTCTGATTGGTTCAAGATCAATGGTCACTGTTAAGGCCAAAGAAGACACATTTTTTGGTGTCTTGCCTAAAGATAGACTGGAAGTGCTATGTGAACGTTATTTTATGATTTATTTGACAATTGCAAAGAGCTTGATCAGTTCCTTGAACTCCAATTTGGTAAAGCTAGATTCCGCATTAGAATGGATCCAGCTTGACACGGGTGAAACGTTATTTAAACAAGATACATTTGCTAATGGTATTTATGTTGTGCTGAGTGGTAGATTACGCTCTTTCCATGAGAACCCAGGGACTAAAGAGACCAAAATCGTCAATGAGTATGGCCAAGGTGAAACGTTCGGTGAAGTTGAAGTGTTGACTGCGGCAAAGAGATCTACAACGTTCATTGCCTTAAGAGATTCTGAGACTGCTAGAATTCCAAGACAACTATTCGAAATATTGGCAATTGAGAATCCGTCTATCATGGTTAGAGTTTCCAGAATTGTTGCGGAAACAGTCAAGAATGAAAGCGGTTATCAGATCTTTGATAGGTTGAAGATTCCTGCTAATTACAACGAGAGACCAAAGGGTAAGACCAATTATAGAACAATCACCATCTTACCTACAAGAGCTGGTCTACCGGTGACTGATTTTGCGATGAAATTGACACAAGCTTTCAAGAATGTGAACAAGACTGTCTTTGCGCTTGATCAGGTGTCGACATTGAATTCTCTTGGTCGTTATGCATTTGAAAGAATCTCCAGGTTGAAACAATCTGGTGTGTTTACAGACCTTGAAGAGAATCATGAGATTGTGGTATATGTTGCTGATACTACTGTCAACTCCACTTGGACCACTACATGTATTCAGCAAGGGGATTGTATTCTATTGTTAGCAGATGCTTTAGGCGATCCAGGAATAGGTGAATATGAAAGATTGCTGTTAAAGACTAGAAGTACTGCACAAACTGAGTTGGTGTTCTTACATCCAGAGAAGTTTGTTGAGCCAGGTCTCGTGTCTAGATGGTTGAAGAACAGAATTTGGGTCGATAATCATCATCATATCCAATTCAACATCTTCAAAAACTTCAACCAAGATTCACAAGTGGTTCCTAGACAACAGATGAAGTCGTTGATTCCACAGATAATCTTAAACAACCAAAACTTGAACACATTAGCTACATCCTTGAAAAATCAAGTTGAGAATTTCAAGTCCAAGTACAAAAGACACTTCATAGGCCACACAGACACCTCATCAAATGTCTTACCTTATAAGAATGATTTCATGAGGCTAGCACGTATCTTATCTGGGCAAGCTGTTGGTGTTGTCCTTGGAGGTGGTGGTGCTAGAGGGTTTAGTCATTTGGGCATCTTGAAAGCCCTTGAGGAGAACGGTATTCCTATTGATCTTATTGGTGGCACTTCGATTGGCTCATTCATTGGTGGGTTGTATGCTCGTGAATATGATCTTGTTCCTATCTATGGTCGTACTAAGAAATTTGCCCACAGAGTTGGTTCATTATGGAGAAACTTATTCGATTTGACAATTCCAATTGCATCTTATACCACTGGTCATGAATTCAACAGAGGTATATGGAAGGTGTTTGGAGAATCAAGAATTGAAGATTTCTGGTTAAACTATTTCTGCAACTCAACAAACATCACCAACTCGTGTATGGAGATTCATTCCTCCGGGTATGCCTGGAGGTTCATTAGAGCTTCAATGTCACTTGCTGGTCTGTTGCCACCAATCACTGACAATGGTAGTATGCTACTAGATGGTGGGTATGTTGACA
The DNA here is from genome assembly GCA_003707945.3 of Taiozyma bovis. Classification (NCBI taxonomy): domain Eukaryota; kingdom Fungi; phylum Ascomycota; class Saccharomycetes; order Phaffomycetales; family Wickerhamomycetaceae; genus Taiozyma; species Taiozyma bovis. The sequence continues at coordinate 11,588 of PPMH03000042.1, read as the reverse complement.
ATTTACCTGTTGATGAGATGAAGAGAAGAGGTGCTAGTGTGATCTTTGCTGTTGACGTTGGTTCTGTTGATGATCGTACTCCAATGGACTATGGCGATTCCCTAAGTGGTGCCTGGATTCTATTAAACCGTTTGAATCCATTCTCCAACCATCCGAATATCCCAAACATGAGTGAAATTCAACTTAGACTTTGTTATGTTGCTAGTGTCAATGCCCTTGAAAGAGCTAAAGAGACACCAGGCATCTATTACTTAAGACCACCAATTGAGAATTATGCCACTTTAGATTTCGGTAAATTTGAAGAGATCTTCAACGTTGGTAGTATCTATGGCCACATGGTATTGAAAGAGTTACTAGAGAAGGAGGAGTTGAGCCAACTGGCTGGGAGAAATTCCGTGAAGAATAATCCTATTCAAAGAAGAAATAGTGTTTAAACGATTAATTCTGCATCATTTCGCATTGAAAACTGACCTTCCAGTACCTCCTCGAGAAATAAATTTGCCGCCGCTTCTACACTTCCTTATCTCTTTTTTTTTAATATCATTATCGTACAACTTTGTATTGATTCTAATCCTCAGATGGAGAACTCACCAATATCACAGAATCACCTCTGACAAACATAACCTCTGATTTCTTAGTCCTTGAGCCGATTTCCTCGGAGTTGGCAGCAGTTTCATAGATGGTTTCAACAGCGTCGCTAATCACTATGTTACAATGTGAATCGTAGGCCTGTGTGCTTTGTTAGTATGTTGTTGTTCTCTTATGTATCTGCGTATCTGAATGTGTGTGTCTCGCGACTCACCTGTAGTCTGCCCCTGATTTCTCGGGCACCACGCAGTTTGACGTAGACTTGTTCGTCTAGGAGAAGTCTGATGTAAGCGAGTGGTTCTTTGTCTGACATTCTGTGCTGGTTAAATTGTGCCGGTTTTGATTGCTGATGATTTCAATGAGTTTTATTTGATATTTGATATTAAAAAAGGTGCCCGCGAATTTTTGATAATTTTGTCCAAAAAAAATTTCAACATCTTCAATAGAGTGGACACCAGAGATTGCAGGAAAAACCAGCAATAATCACATAAAATGAGAGCTTCCTTAAGACTTCTGGCCAGAAACAAGCCAGCTAAGCTGCTCATCAAACCACCAATTGCTCCGACTGTGGCCAATTTCCAGGTCAGCGACGACCACCCGCTATGGCAATTCTTCCATGACAAAAAATACCTGAGAAGCTATGACGAACTGGATCAGCAGGGCAGGGCCTGGACCATTCCAGAGCTGAGAAGAAAGAGCTTCGACGATCTTCACAGTCTGTGGTACGCCTGTTTGAAGGAGCGTAACATCCTAGCCAGAGAAGTCCAAGTGCTTACTGCCGAAACATCACAACCAGATCAACAGTTCATAAGTATTTCAGACAAAGTTAGAGAAACGATGTGGAGAATTAGACACGTTTTGAGTGAACGCCACCACTCACAAGAAGCTGCTAGAGAAAACATAGAAGAAGTGGATGCTGCTCTTTTGAAGGAATTTGAAGAACACTACCTGAATGCCACCAAAGATGAGGAATCAGAGATTCAAGACGCCCTGAAAAGATTACAATACGCCCTTTTTGGTATTTCTGAAGTTATTGAAGAAAACGTCGTTGACAAGCATTTCATCAGGGGTTTGAAATACATTGCTAATTTGAAATTAGAACGTTTTGCCCCAGAAAATTCCTTGGAAAAGATCGAAGATGCTGGTGAAGCTTTCATCATCTTCCATGCTGAACCAACTGAACAAAGTGTCAAAGAAGCCATTGAAGCTGTGGAGCAACTAAGAAGCGATGGTGTCTCTGTTGACAAATACAGCGAGATCGATACTGTGAAGGAATACTTGAGAAGAGTGTTGGAAGAGTAAATATGTATAATGACTTTTTGTAAATAGACAAAAAATGAAACCCAAACTATTCATCACGTTCTTTTGTGGCGTTTAGGTCTTCCTGTGTTGGAATACACAATCTCTTCTGGATTTAGTTCCCATTCTAAAAACTCTTTCTTCCCTTTGAACTCGTTTTCGATAGTAACTTCCCCCTTTACTTTCACCTCTCTGACTCTTTTCCCTGAGGTATTAGTATTAGTCTCTATCTTGACCTCTTTCTTCAGTGAGACAACGTTCATCCCGTTTTCCAGGTCTCTTAGATCAGCAGCGAACAGCACACTTTGTGCCCAGCCAGCATATTCGCCCCATAGTTCCACAAAGAACTTTCTCACGAGTTCATAGGTCTGTTTCGTCACTGCGTCACCACGGCTCTTCAGTTTATAATCTCTCTTGGCGATCTGGTAGACATGTGTGTCTACTGGAATGGCATCATGCTTATCCATGGACATCAAGCAGACACAGTCGGCAACCTTGGGCCCCACACCACTGAACTTGAGTAATTCTTCATGAACTTCGGCATAGGGTTTCGTCCGGAGCCTGTGAAGATCCATCCCGGACTCAACCACCATCTTCGCCGTGTTATGGATGTACTTAGCCCTGTAACCGAACTTCAGTTGGCGTAGTTTGTCTTCAACGTCTGCTTGGGCTAGTCTCGCTGGGGCTGGGAATGAGTAATAACGAACACCTTCGTGTTCCAGCAGCAGGTCACCGAAATGGATACACAGGTTGTCGCACATCTGCGAGATTCTCTTGATGTTGTTATTGGAGGAGCAGATGAAGGAGACCAAGTTTTCCCATGGTTCCTGCCTCAGCATTCTGACGCCTTCGAACCCCAGGGCGTTCTTTTGGAAGACGGCATCGATCTTGCACCAGCTGTCGTAGAGATCCTCAACTTTGATTTGCAGGTTAAAGTAGTCGTGGACCAGGTCCCTGACATCCCTGTGGCCACCTTCTTCCTCTTCCTGCGGCAGCGACGCGTATCTCAGCTGGCCGCCCTGCTGCTCCAGGAAGAGCACGCGGTGGCCCAGCGAGCAGGACCAGACATTGTTGATGTTCTTCCACCGGAACGCCTGCCCACAGCGCAGCACTTTGGTTACGTCCAGCTCCATCGGCGAAACGGCCAGCGAATTCCACTTCAAAGCTCCCATCTTGTGCGTGTTCTAGTTGTTTGTGCTTTTGTCTATGGAGATTCTAATTGATTCTTCATTATATACGCGATGTTTTCTGTAGGTTTTCGCGTTTCAAATTTTTTCTTAGATTACTCGCATGAAACATAATCCATCAACAAACTCTTTGAGGTCACAATTTGCGCTAGAAAAAGGCTGCTGTTTCCCTTGTCCCTTGTCCCTGTCCCTACGCTCCACTCCACTCTCTGTCCCCATCACATAGATTTTTGCCTTGCTTCTCCCGCTTTTCCAGACGCTACAAGAGGGAGAAACTGCGGGTGCTGAAAGTGAATGATCCGTCTGGTGCTCAAGCGGTGGCAAAGCGTGATGCGTTCGCCTGTGAAGAAGAGCATCGACAAGGCCGATCTGCTGGCCCTTGAAGCTTCCTTCAGCAGCGACGATGACAGCCAATGGGCTGACAAGTCCGTGATCTCCATCAAGAGCAGCCCTGTGAGGCCACACAACAAGCAGTTTGAGGAGGATTTCCTGGACCTCAGCGACGATGACGACTTCAAACCCTTCAGTGGGAAGAGCGCACAGCAAAGTATACCGATCCCATCGTCCTCCCCTGTGAAGACTAGGCTCAGCCAGATCAATGTCCAACAGATCAGGAGACCTTTAGAGGAGATTGAAGATATCTTCAGTGATTCCGATCCAGAGCCTCAAACCCTTTCAGAGAAACAGAAGGAGAAATCAATAGTCATATCTGCTCCAGAGACATCTTCTCCTTCATACCACCGCAGAGAAACCTTGAACGTAAGGAGACCTCCTCTTTTCCCTCCACTTCTCCCAAAATCTAGAATACTCGATGAATTAGAGGGCCTTGATGACGGTCCCTTGATAACATCGACACAAGTCACAGAGATGAAACCACCTACCCCAACTACAAGAATTCGGGCAGATCCTATAAAGGTAACGAGGCAAGAGACCAACCAACCTTTATACCCAGATATGAGCGAATACGGTGCCGAGTCGAAGGATTCTTCCAAATATGTTTCTGGGATCAACTCAGTTTTACAAAAGAAGAACAATAAGAACAATTCTGAATTGCTCCTGCTAACACAGCGTCCCACCATATTTGAGCAGCAGAAAAGGAAATCTAATGATGAAAAGAAGAGAGATTTTGCCACAACGGGGCATGATATAGCGAAGGGCAAAATTATCCAGCCCATCACACTTAGTGAAGAACAAAAGAGAGTTGAGAACTTGGTCAAGAAAGGTGAAAGTTTGTTCTATACTGGTTCTGCAGGTACTGGTAAATCTGTGCTGTTAAGAAGTATTATCAAGACATTAAGAGAACAACATCCAGGTACTTCTGATGTCTGTGTCACTGCTTCCACTGGGTTAGCTGCTGTTAACATTGGTGGTATTACACTACATTCATTTGCTGGTATCGGTTTAGGGAAAGGTGAGGTTGGTCCATTGATTAAGAAAGTCAAGTCTAATAGAAAAGCTGCTAACAGATGGAGAGAATGTAAGGTCTTGATCATTGATGAGATCTCCATGATTAGTGGTGAATTGTTTGATAAATTGGATGCCATTGCCCGAGGTGTTAGAAGAAATCAAAGACCATTTGGTGGGATCCAGGTTATTGCCTGTGGTGACTTCTTCCAACTTCCACCAGTGGTGAAGGAAGACGAACCTATTGAAAATGTGTTTTGCTTTGATTCTAATTCATGGAAAAGAGTCATGAAGAAGACGATTGTGTTGAAGCAGGTCTTCAGACAGAAAGGTGACTTAGAGTTCATTGAGATGTTGAACGAAATGAGATTGGGTAATGTTTCTGATAGAGCATTGAGAAAGTTTAAAGAATTGGAACGTGAATTACCTGATGATGATATTGAACCTGCTGAACTATACTCAACAAGAGCCGAAGTTGAAAGAGGTAATGAAAACAGATTGAACAGACTACCATATCCCGAAGTTAGATTCCCTGCTATTGATGGTGGTTTTGAAGAGAACGAACAAATCAGAGCTAAATTATTGGGTAATTTCATGGCTCCTGAACTTTTAATTTTGAAGAAACATGCCCAAGTCATGATGATTAAAAACCTTGATGAATCATTAGTCAATGGCTCACTTGGTAAAGTCATTGATTTCATTGATAGAGATACTTATTTGGCCTATAATATCATAGAGGCTGATCCCGCGTGCTCCATTGATGCTGTGGTGAGACAAGTGGACGCTGTGAAAGCCAAACAAGGGACAGAACAGAAGTTTGTGGATGAAGGTGATACTCCGTATGAACCAAAACCTCAAGATGACCATGGTGTTGAAGAATTAGAAGATACCATTTTCAGTTTCATGGATGAAGTGGATTCACAAGATCCTGGAGTTTTGCAAAACATTGAACAAAAGAAGAAACTAATTAATGAACTACACATGAGTTCCAGAGGTCAGAAGTTGCCATTAGTTAAATTTTTAACACCCAATGGTTCTTCTCGTACCATCTTGGTGAATCCAGAGACGTGGGTTGTTGAAGATGTTAATCAAAAGCCCATTGTCTCGAGAATGCAATTACCATTGATCTTAGCCTGGTCATTATCCATCCACAAATCACAAGGTCAAACTTTACCTCGTGTCCGTGTGAACTTGAAGAAAGTGTTCGAAAAAGGTCAGGCTTATGTTGCTATCTCCAGAGCTGTCTCAAGAGAAGGTTTACAATTGTTGAATTTTGATCCAAGTAAAGTATTTGCCCATAAGCGTGTCAAAGAGTTCTATGACAGTTTGCAATCAATTGATGAAGTAGAAGGTGCTATTGTCGAGAATTTCAAAAAACCAAAGGAACTCCCTTCAAAAGTCAGACATAAAAGACCGCTTGATCAACCGATGTCCCCCTTCATAATGAATAGAGATCCAATCTCTGAATTAGCTACCAATTTACCTGATTTCCAGGATGATGCTGATTACATGACTGATGAAGAAGATTTTCTACATGCTATGCCTGGCCATTATGAAAACAACCCTAGTGTGAAAAGAACAAAGAATAGACCATTTTTCGAAAACTCAGAGACCAGGAAGTATCAGAACCCATGATAGTGGATTTTATGAACAATTTTAATGATATCATTGACGTATATATAAAGGCGATGACAAGTTTCTGTAGTTTTCATTCCCTTGCCAGATCCAGCTCCATCTCAACCTGGTTCCATTGTTCAATGACCAGATGTGAACTGTTCAATGGGACAATCTTCAGCAGTTTAGTCAGCAATTCCAGTTTTAGTTCCAAGACATTGACAGGTGTTGAATCTTCTAACCATTTCAGACTCAAGAACTTACCAACTTGGTAGAAAGTCAACCATGCTTCAATTAAGTCGTCCAATTTTGCTGATTTCAACAATTGGAATGATAAAGAAGCAGCAAAGTCGAAATCATCAAATGCTAGTGATGATTCAATGCTGGCCTTTTGTATATCAATTTTCCGTATTTCTTCAAGTGATAGACCAGTGGAGATCTCTCTAAAGATGTTATATAATGATTCGTTTCGTTCATATGCTTCTTTGTTTAGTTCCAGGACACGTTGTAGAACGGTTGTTAACGGTTGTGACAGTAGATCAGAAGGTTTGAAAGGGATGCCATTTTGAAAGAACAATTTGAAATGTGATAATTCGTCAACTGCATCAACCAAATTCTTCAATTTTTGAATCTCCTCGGAAGGTGGTTGGATCAAGTTCAACACTTGCAACCCGTTTTGTAATTCACCACGATTTTTGAACCCATTCGTGGCTGATTTGAAACATTTCCAAAAATGATCAATGATGATCTTTTCGTTATTCGAATCAATCAATGAGAATAACCTTAGTGATAGCAGTCTTTGAACTAATAATGTATGGAACTTTGGCAGTGGGATCAATGGGAAAATGGTGCTATGTAGTGATTGTAATGAAGTGACATATCCTTCGGGTTTTGAAACGTTGATACCGGATAACACTGAGTTATATAGCTCTGTTTGTTGAGATACATCCTTGGAAATGGCGTCTAGTTCAGCTAATGAGTTTTCATAGTTTATTATACCCGCTGATGTGGCTAATTCTTTTAACCTTTGGGTTGTGTCAGTGTTTAGCTTGTTGATTAGATCATTGATAGAGTCTAGGGCAGTCCTCTCCAAGTGCGGGAATTGATAGTTTTTGCTGATAATGGTGTCAACCAGCTCTGTTTCTGCTGGTACTTGAAGCACGATGCTGTTCAATTGTTGTAATCTAGGCACAGTATTCACATTGACATTTTGGACAAACTCCAAGAGTTCATCATTGTCAAACGTCTCTAAGAATAATTGCAATGGAGATTCAACAGACACAACACCATTAGCAGTCAGGAGATCAAACACTTGGTCTAATTGTTCTCTCTTGGATTGACCATTCCACCATTCTAGATCAATGATCCAGCTTTTGGGTTGATAATTAGCAATGTACTCTAAAGGTGTAATATTGGAATGATACCAGTTCAAGAAGCGCTCATCTTCGGACATAGTTTTGAACAGTGCGTCATTAAAGTGTAGGTCATTCGTTATCTGTAGGTTCAAAGTGGTTCTGATCTTTAAGAAGCTACCAAATGTGTAAGAAGCATCATCGTATTGTGAAAACTTATCATTCAGAAACTGGTTGATAGCATCAAATCTCTCGTGCAGCACTTTTGGATCTTCCAATTGCAGCAGTGAGTGGAGATCCTCGTTCTCCACAATGAAATCAGCGATTTTGGACTCGTTGACCATAGGTTGGGTCGTCAGGTACTCCTTCAAGAACCTGAATTCAGCTGGTGAAGTGAGCGTAGGTGTCAAGAACAGCAGCGATTTGAACACGATTCTCGGATCCAACGCGTACGAATTGAGCAGCTCACGCACGGTGGCCAAATTCCCTGTCGCCGAGAGCACAAAGAGTGCCAGAGATGCCTGAATCTGTGTCATTTTGGGTAGTGTGTGTGTGTGTGAGTTTTTTCTCTGTTGAAGGTGTGATCTTTGTAGCTGTTGTTGGTTTCGAGTAGTGTTTTTTCCCATTTTGAAGAAAAAAGTTGTAATTGATGCCTAAACCTAAGTGAAGAAAGGCTGAACAGTTAACATAAACACCGCATAGAGCTCAATGCCGTTACCAGCATCCAAACAAAGTGAGTGCCACGTGATCAGCACCTTCTGGTAGCTTCCTCCAGTGAATTTCCCTCGGCTAACAACGCACAGACGAAGCTTTAGAAGAGAGAATAGGCCTGGCCAGAGTCTTTGGCGAGAACGTCACCAACTACTTGTCCACTGCCAACTCCATCAACTCCATCAAACTGGACCTGCTGAACAACAAGCTCCCTGAAAAGTCCCCTGATGAGCTCCAGAAACTCCGCAGAGAGCTTGTACAGAAGTACTCTGCTGCCAAAAGCAGTATGGAGCACTCGAAGCTCATCATCGAGAACGTTCACAACGAGACGGGAACCATCAGAACGTTCAGTGGCGATCAGGCCATCGCCAACAAGAAGGCCGAGCTTCTGAAAGGTATGATGCTGGCCAAGAAGCGCATCGACCAGCTGACGAACAAGAAGAGGGAGATCCAGGATATCAACAAGACTGTCAAGTCCTTCCAGCAGGAGCAAACCTTCAAATACACCGAGGAGGAGCTAGCAGAGATCTTTGGTGAAAAGACTGAGCAGATCAAGAACACCAAGGGTGTGTACCTGAGAAAAGACGACGAGACCGGTGCTATCCATTATGAGTTCAAGGCAGACCTAAGCCATTCTGTTGCTCAATTGAACAGTATCCAAGACGACTTGAAAAACAGTATACAGCGTTATGAGAATGAGATCAATGAGATTAAAAGGAGTTATGCAGATAGTGTGGCCAAGTTTGAAAAGATCAAGGACATTGTTGGTCTAGTTGAAGGGAATGACAAGAATGAGCCTGAAGTGGAAGAGGAAGCTGAGGCTGAACGAGAAGCTGAACGAGAAGCTGAACGAGAAGCTGAAGGTGAAGCTGAAGGTGAAGAAGAAAAAGATGTCGTTATGGGAGAGGATAGTGAAGATGTGGATGTCTAATCAATAGAGTTTTCTGCCAGACCTAGTCGTGTAGTCTACTTTATGAATAAGGGTATCATTATTCATTATTCGTTATTCATTATTCATGAACAGATGAACACAACCATCGCGCACAAACACCTTTGGAACGGTGGTAATGATTACAACCTACACAATGCTGCTGAGCTGACACAATTATCAACCCATGAACTACTGACTTTTGAAAGACAATAAACTGTATCTCCGGATAAATCCGAGATGAGTCACTCAGCCAATGCGTAGCCTAAAAACAGGCTAAAAGGGTTCTATATCTACGGGTACTTTGAAGCTGGACCTTAGTCCTCTTGTGCCCTTAGAATGGCCCTGGTGAAGCTGGTCAAGAGAAAGGGAGCTTGTTTTTTGATACAGTCCTGTTGATATTCAGAATGTTCTCCCTTTAGTTTGATCATTGGAAGGAAGATGATTTATGAGATATCAAAGAGAGAGAGATCAGATGAAATGGTCTCCAACGAAGGGGTTATAATAAGCCTGATTCCATTGCCATGAAGAGATGAAGATACTTTTTGGAGATTATATCACTTCATAAATAACTCAGACTCTCCCTAATCTTTTTACACTTGAGTTGTACACACTACCATAAGCTGAATTCCTCCTTGCAACTCAGCCTCCTCCAAGCTTTCGACTTGTCCAAATTTCGCCCAAAATTTCGCCCATGGCCAAATTCTGGCCCATTCTGACCCATTAAAGATAACAATGTAGAGATTCGCGCGTTATCTCCGCAACGCCGCTAATTAGGAGTTGACGGGTACAATTGGGAGTCTCCTTTAACCAGTTTTGAAAAGGAGGGTTTCCTCAATGGGAGTGGATTATAGTGAACTCTTTGTACCCAGTCAGCGGCTATTTTGAGTGCCAATTCTTGTTTTTATGTGACAAAGACATTTTTTTACCAAGAGAAAAATTTGGGGATCTACGATTTTACAGCCGCAGATATACAGTTATTGTATATTATACATAAATGTATAAATAATAACGAAAATCCTCAATTTCTGGTCTTTTCTTCTCTTTCTAACCGCCAATGCAAAAAATGGCTGTTCCAGCACCACCGCCGCCGCGCTCTTCTGGTGTCTCGCCTCCCAGGAGCTTGCCTGAACCCCAACTCCACGACACTGCTACGCCAGTGTCCACCCTTATCCCAGACTTGCGCCGACGGCCGCGACGTTTCTTGAGCCCTGAAAGCTCACACAGTTCACACAGCCCTCGCAGCTCAAGTCTTGCCAGTGCCCGGACTCTCACTGAGACCGCCGCTGACGATGACCCACCGAAGGAGCAGATGTTTGACCTTTTGCCCTCCTTCGAACTGCACAATTCCTTCAAGTACAGCTCCCAAACCATCTCCAATGAAGAAACCCCACCTGAGTACGAGTACGAACCTTCCGCCCAGAGAGAACCCGACATATCTGCTACTGACATTGCTGATACTGCTGTAGTTGTTCCTGCTTCAACTTCTTCTGCTTCTTCAACTGCCCCATCTTTATCCCCAAACATTAGCTCGATTTCAATCAGCCGTGTCAATTCAGAAACCTCAAGTGCTATGAGGACATTAGTAGATGAAGACAACCAAGAGTACATCCCCAGAAACTTATTCGATGCAAAGGACGAACTCTCACAAGAATTCAACTCTCGTATCCACACACAGATCTACCTCACAAAGACTGCTCCCGTCCCCATGCGGCCAGAGACTTTAGAAACTGAATCCGTACTGAAAGAATATAATCCTGGTGACCTTGTCCATGGTTATGTCACCATTGAAAATACTTCATCTCTCCCTTTGAACTTTACTGCCTTCCACGTTAGTCTTGAAGGCGAAACCACGACAATTGACAAATCAACAAAGAAAAGAGCTGTCAAGAGGTTTCTGAACATGGTTGACCTAAGTGCATCTTGGTCTTCTTCATATGTTCCGACCTCTAGTGGTATCCCACTAAAACCTTCCATTACAGACCACGACGGTTGCATCACTGGGTTGCCGCTCAATAGAACATTAGCTCCAATGACAAAGTACAAAAAACACTTCATGTTCAAATTCCCTCATAGTTCATTAGATACAACATGTAAACATCAACATGAACTCCATACGTTACTTCCCCCGAGTATAGGTGTCAACACTTTGAACTATTTGAATTACACTGACGTTGAAATCCATCCACAGTTGAACTATGGTCATTCCGGTGAAACAGGTGACCCACTACTGTTGAAAGACTTCTCAAGAGATACTGTTAGTATTGGTTACTCCATCAATGCTACCCTATTAAGTATGAATGTTGAAACAAGAGAGCCATGTATCATTTCAGAGCATGCCCACTCTATTAGGTTTATTCCTATCCCACAAGCTGCTAATGGCAGGAGATCTCCCCTCTCATCAGGTTACTCATCTGATGATATGATGAGATCAATTCAAGATGCTCTAAGTTCTGCTAAAGCCCATCTACAGACTTTAAACAATATTGACAATCAGATTCAATT
>PPMH03000041.1:0-63599 GCA_003707945.3 Taiozyma bovis | reverse complement strand
ATGCAGAGCTTGGTCTTTATACCAAAACTGTTGGTGAGGACAAATGCTTGTTGGGTTTGTATGTGGATGACATCTTGCTGGCCTCCAACAATGATAAAATGTTGAGAGAAACCAAGAAGATGTAATCCCATGCTTTTAAAATCAAGGACTTAGGTCCTATATGCAAAATTCCTGGGTATGAATATTCATCAAGACACAGATTGTTCTATCTGTTGTAAGTTATGCCATTTGGATTATGTAATGCTCCAAGCACTTTTCAAAATCCACTATCGAGATTGGTGAAATTGCTGCTGCTGTTGAAAAAATTACTTCCGAAGATTGATGAAGTAAATTGCCTCCTTTTATACTTTTCATAAGGTGGCAATGTTCTCAAAACTTGTTACCCTGTTTTAACATCACATGACCACATTTTAATCCCTTGTTACCCCATTCACATCTCGTGACCACGCGTTCAAATCTTACTAACGATCACCTTACTACAACACTATCACCTTGTCGTTATCTGATTACATTTCAAAGGTTTCTGCTGATTTTGGAATGTCTGATGCTAAAGGTGAAGCTAATCCTGCCTCTGTTGGTCAAGCTTTGAATGATCCATTGGTGAAAGACACGAAGATGTGGATGAGACAAGTTATAGAGCAATTGCGGACCGGTTACTGTTTGCCTCCAATGTTGCCCTTTCTTCCACTGAAGCTGAGTTTATGGCTATCACTGAAATCACACGGGACGGTCTCTGGTTCCTACGAGACCTACAAGGTTTAACTTTGAAGATTGAGCAGTTAGATGTGACAATCAGCGTGCTATTAAGTGGGTCAAGCATCTAGTATAGACCAAACATATTTGATGTAAGATTGCTGTCTGTTCGCTCTAACCTTGGGGCAAAGATGCTGATTCGGTATGTTGCTATTGAAGAACAGAAGGCGGATGTACTAACGAAAGTCTTAGATTGCACCCAATTTGGGACGTTGAGAGATTATCTTTCTAAAATTCAAGAGAGGAGGGTGTTGCAGAAGGGTAATCTTTAGTAAGAAATCTTGGTTCCGATGCTCTACTCCGTAGAAAGCTGGTTTTATTCTAGTATAAGAAACGTGGTCACAAGATTGAGAACACTGCCACCCAATCAAAAGTATAAAAGGAGAACAATTCATTGTTCTCTTTGCATTGTTCTCCTTGGTAGTTCAAAATAGTTTATAGTTATATGCAATTAAGAAACAGGAATATAAGTTACGTCTATTGACGTATCAAGGATAGTCGATAACTTACAACAGCAAGGTAGTGTGTCCGGGAGAATTAAATTTGTTGCTCAATCGGAGAGAAAAATTGGCCTCTTTCACAGGAGACAGGTCTTCGCAATTTGATTTTATAATACACTTCTCATGAATCATAGAATATTGTGATATGTGGGACTCAAACCGGATGGAATGATATAGAAATAATCTGGGTATCGATTCAAATGTTTGTAACATTCATTTAGCTTTTTGCAGTGAGTGGACTAGTAGGTGTCCATTGGAATAGCAGTGTTTTCTTTTGGTACAGTCTCGAGGTAAACATGGGTTGCTGTCGTTTATAGTAAGTTATTGGCTGTTAGATGTTGCTTACTCGTATTCCAAACCCTACTTTCCCCAAACTTGTACATATAATGTTTAAAAGATGTAATTATTCTAAAAAATAATGGCGTTATAAAATATACGTGTTCGGCTAACAGCAGCGGCAGTAAATCCTCGTTTTATGTCTTTTTCAATTTTCTTTCCACTTCATTTGTTGATTGTTGTTGTGGGTTTAATAGTATTGGTCCAGGGGTTTTCTTTCTGTGTAACGTGTTTCTTGTAATGCCAAGCCTCCTATATTTTCTGGTTCTATTCACCGTCAGAGAAGAGATTTCAGATCTTTCAGCCAAGTAACCTTATTATGAGGCCAATTTTAGCAATAGTTTTCGACTTTGGGGGCTCAAGTACACGTTCGTGATGTACTTTGATTCTGGATGAACTAGCACGGAGCTCTTAACGGTTTTGAGCGGCTAACCATTGAAATACCGACTGTCAATCAGAGCTTCTCTAACAACACTACCCAGTTCCTCTTTTCTTCATCGCCTGAGCCAGTCAAGAATCTGCCCCCTTTCAAGACTTCCAGCTCGGAAGATTTTACGAGGTTGGTCACTAACAAAGCTTCCAGATTTTAGTCCTTCAACCCATCTTCTATAGTCCTTTTTTATTGCACTCAGAGATTGTATACTTCTGAAATTAACCACACTGGTGTCAATGAGGGTTGGTATCTCTGAGTATCAAAGTTCACTTATAGTGTGGATCATATTGAAGCCAAACATTCCAGATCATGATCAAAAGCCAAAGGCAACTCCAATTACCGGGAACATCCGGGGCAAGGAACAATACCCTAGCCATTGTAAGTATTACAACTGTAACAGGTCAGAGTATAAAAAAATCAAATGCACCGATGAAAAGTCTATGGGATTAACCTGAGACTTATTCATCTTATCCAAGGTTGCCCATGATACGTTCCGGATAAAGCCAAGAGCATCATCAAGTTCTTCAAAGAGGATTGTTAAAGCAAAAAGTTTGAGAGACGCTTAGCGCGATACTGAAGCCGATACTAAGGACACGAAGAAAGCCAGGATGAGGCTAGGCTGCATGCCCATCAGCTAATAATACAGTAGCTATATAAAACACATCCATTGTCTAAAAACACATTACCTAGAACCCATTATTAGCACATGAGAAGGCTGAACCGTAAACGCCACTCTTATAGCTCAGTATGATAGAATTGACAGATGCATAAGTGCCCGGACCAAAAATATAAAACCCAATGATGATCAAGAGAACATTCACGACATATTCAACCTTCTCTCTACTGGTTAATATTGACCAAAACCCGCCAAAATCCCTGAATTGACCACGGTACTTGTCTTGTTTCAGTCTGATATAGGCAACACCCCAGAAGACAAAGCCAAACCAACAGTCAAACAAGGAGGACATCAACGATAGTAGATCGGAGAAGAATGGAATCACTTCAGCAACAACAAAGGCAAGAATCCATGTGGCTACGTTGACGCCGACCCACACACCCCAACCTTTAGCTGTGTGGCTGTATCTGTGTCTTGACTTTTCATCAAAAGCATGAAAAAAGACCCATTGGGAAGTGACATTGGAGTACAGGGATCCAAGGAAGATGATGGTTGGAATAGCGAAGGAAAAAGCAATGATCTTGTTGTTACCGGAGATTGACCCAAATGAAGGCGCAGTGATATAATCGTTCCCGACATTGACGTAGATGATGGCACCAGCTAAGGAGAACACAGTAACTTGAGCAAAAGTCACAGAGATAACGGCATACTTAAAATCACGAGGTCTTTCCATCTCAGAAATGAATGACGGATAACAGATCTGACCAACGAAAGTATAGACGATGTTCAAAAAGGCCGACATACCCTTTGTGTAAGTGGTACCTTCAACCGGCCACAAGTACCATTTAACTAAGGTCCCTGGATCATAACCTTCTGGATGGTTTTGAGTGGCTGAGAAGATGATACACAACAAGACAGCGACGAACTGAGTAACAGCGGCAAAGATCCCGATCCATGACATATGGGCGAATGTTCTTGGAAGTGAAAAGATCAAACAGATGACACCAGTGATGGCGGAAAACACCACTGTACAAGCACCATGGTTCGATACAGTGTTCAAATACTTAGCGCCAACAAGACAATGCAAACCGGCAATCAGAGTGTTGTTCAAGATGAAAGCAACAGCCGTCAACCAGTAAAACCAACGGCTGTTCCAAAACAAGTGTTGACCAATGTCACAGACGTTTTGCATTTTAGGGTATCTGGCACAGTAATCACCAATAATCAAACCCGTGTACAGCGTTGTCAATGACACAAAGATGGTCAATATGATACCAGGAATCAACCCCAGCACTGAGTAGGACCATGGGAAGGACAATACGGCAAGACAGATGTATTCTGAGAATAACAGCCCAGCAGTCTTCTGCCATGAACACGATCTATACTTGATGTCATGGTCGTTCTGCTCTTGTAGCTCCTTCTGGATGATCGCTTCAGCAGAAAAATCATCACCAACTTCAGAGTCGTAACTGTAGTACTGCTCTTGTTGCTTCTCGGCCTCTGACGGTGTGTAAACAGCGTTCATCTCTGTGCTTTAGTAGGTCAAAAAATGAACAAAAGAAGACAAAAAGGGAAAAAGGATACTTTTTAATTGAAAACGATGAACCGTTAAACTTTAAACAGTGAACTTTGAGCTCTTACTTCCTCTATCAGTTCGACGCAGAAGAACGCCACAACGCCTTTCCATGCTTGCTTATTGTTTGGGACAGAATGTGATGACGTCATTTGGGAAGTTTTTTTCCCCTGCGGTGCTATGGCAACAAAAGTAATACTGCAATTTTAGATAAACTTGTTTCCACTAGATAATTTGCCATCCAGTTTCACTATGCGGGTCTCATGTATCTCGGCAATTCGGCTATAGAATACACTCATGTGGTTAATTGCGCCCCATTACAAAAATATGCCAAACTGCACACAAAGCTCGGCTTTTCTGGTTTATCGGCCTTCAGAGGATCAATCCAGCTATCAGCATGAATAGCCACGTTGCCAATAGCTCAACAGGTAAATACTACAAGTAAGTCACTCGTTATATACATAAATTACTGTCAGGGTTGGACGGAGGAGGGCAACATTGAACTACCTCGGTCCTCAACCATAATGACATGCCATTTTTTTTTAGCAGTAGGACTTTTGTTTTTATCAATCAATTTGGTGAAAATATCATCCATTTCCTTTGGAAGTCAATGAAGTCAATCAATTTGACAGTACTTGGGAATGTAATAGTGTTGAAAAGGTCATTGTCTGTGGTTTCAATGAATGTGAACAAAAGCTCAAAGTATAAAGACTGTGCGGCTCCTATGTCGAATACCAAAAGGGTTTCATTGAGCCTAGACGTATAGTTGGCGTTCCTACCTTCGACAGTAACGTGGCTAAATTGCTAGGTGAATCTATCACCATATCGTATAATCAGCTGTCTATTAGTCTATCTCTTAGCTCAAAGATACGAGGAACAAAATGAGTACTTCCACTAGACCATTCATGAAAAAGTTCCATACAATAGTAAATAGTACTTTTGGACTGAAGACGGTCCAAATGAATAGATGATATCTCTGAAGATAACAAGATGCTAAGATGGCAAAGCTCATGATTGAGTAGAAAAATAATGAAACGACCCATCTCAGTTGCAGTACTTCAAGCTTGACCTTCTGTAATGACTCTTTGTTCTCGTAAATAATAGGCAAACTAGCAAAAGTCCAATATATCGGGCCACTGAAATTACTCAAGAACGTTAAAAACCCGGTACCAATCAGATTGAAGCTTGATATCCCATTGTATGCATTAGACAGATCAACTGTTGCCAAAGAGTTGGTTTGACCAAAACTGAAAAATGTTAAATTTTGAAGAACAATGGTTAAGATTGTAATGTAAGATATTTTGACAGTCCTGTTGATCTCATATTGACCAGCTATGTACCCAAATTGATTCTTGATGACAAACAGGACAGAATAAATACCAATGTTATAGATTGAGGTTTGCATAATCAAGACCAATGTAATGATGTTGTGAAGGTCGGTGAAGAACCAGTATCTGACACTAAAGAATAATCTCAGTCCAATCCTGACGACGACTGCAGAAACCAATATCATGAATATAAGATTGGCAACATCAACTAATGATTCTTGAGGGGTCTTCTTACCTAATATATCAATGATCACGGCAGCATACTTTATTAGCCAATCTGGAATTTTGTCACCATTGGCAATGCTGAAAAGCAACTTGTAGGAGAAGATTAGAGCACCTGTCATGAATGAGAACATGAATGATAGAAGATTATTGAACTGGTTCATACCACCCACATTGAGATTGAACGCATAGATTGAAAGCGTAACGAAAATCAAACCCCAGGTGTAGACGACATTATCTTTCAAATGTGCGACAACAGAATCACCAACGAATTTTTGACCACTATTATTCCAGCCTTTGAGAATCCGTTCACTAGTAATTAAAATTAAGAAACTCCACTTGTACTTGTATGTCAGAAGTGAAGTGAATAATGACCCAAACCACCACCAAATTTGATGTTCTTCTTCAACAAGACTACTTCCAAAAGAACTCAAACTGAACAAGATTATAAAACCACCAATGATAAATGTGTGGTAGCCAACACTTTGCAAGGCCAAAAATGAAGATATAATAATGGCAATAAGAATTAGACCTAAACAGATATGGATTTTTTGAAGGTTATAATTAGTAGCTGATCTAGTCAATGTGGATTGGATATCCCTCAAAGTTTCATAAAGGGAATCCTCATCGTCACTGATCTCAAAAGATTTAAAGTTTGACAAATGTTTGGCATTATCAATTACAACATTCTTTCTATCTTGAGGGTTCCAAAAAGGAAGGAGATCACGAATAAAGACACCCAAGCTGTTCTTAGGAGTCGGTATTCTGAGTAAACCAGCCAAAGTGGGAACCAAGTCAATCTGCTGAACTTCCCCATGGTATTTGAAGTCATTTGAAAAGGGTAGAGGAGCTTTATCTTTGAATCCCAGTGATTGGAGTTTATCTGAGACAAACAGCAGGGCAGCTGAGGTTTCACCAGAGGACGATCCACCATGGTTACCGATATCATTCATACCGTGATCTCCAAGAACAATTAGCAGAGTATCTTCATTCATATTGCTGTAGATCTTGTTGATAATGGCATCCATTTCTCTTTGCTTAGCAGGCATGAAAACTGAGCCAGGGCCACCTTTATGGCCAATATGATCCAGCCCCAAATAGTGCAAAATCAAGCAGTCCCAAACTTGATTATTCAATTCATGATCTAAATGTCTTGTGACGTTGTTATCAACCTCGGTGAAGTCAGAAACAAAGAATGATGAAGTACCGTCTGTATCATTAAATAAGCCAGGAAACAGCTTTAGCCATGTGTCATCACCGTACATGTGGATTGTTTTCCCACCAAGTCTCAATTGCTTCAGCCAACTATCCTGTGAAGCCAATGTTGAGGACGAATCCCCTTCAACGACATTCAGCACTGCATCTAGGAAGTTTGGAGTGGATCCAGTAGTTATACCTTTTAGTCTAGGGAGAGTAACTGTTGGTGGGTTTGAAAAAGCTGTAAAGCCCTTTGCAGAGCCTTTGTTGATCAGAGAGTGCACAAAAGACATTGACGAGTCTTCGCTGAACATGAAGTCGCTTCGTAGCGCGTCAATGACCATGACGACCACTTTGTTGAAGTGTGAAGGATAGTCACCATTGGGTTCGGTGGGAAGCTCAGAGAACTGGCTGAATCCGGGCAGCACAGCCTTGGACGGGAAGAAGCCCACGCAGAAGAACAGAAGACCAGTAAGCTGTACGGAAAGAAGCACCAGAAGCGCGATCCAGCGCATTTTGTAGGATTGTGGAGAGGGATCTAATTATCTCCCATGTTCATTGTTATTGTTATTGTCGAGTGTTTCTTTTTATTTGTTAGTCGTGTTTCTGGTAAGGGCACAATGTATATATATTTATAAAAGAAGAAAAAAAGGTGGTCTTTAAGTCTGATATTAAGCCAAAAGACTCCAGAAATGCTTAGAAGAATCCTGCCTGCCACTCGTCTAGTGCGCCTCTACTCAAGTAAACCAGATTTTGCCTTCACACCAGGTCCTCCAAAGCTGCCAAAGGAAGAACAGGAAGAATTTGAGCAATTGCAAAAGATCGCAAACTCACAAGCTGCTATCGATGAGTATAACCAATCCATCGCAGATGATAATACCAAAGAGTCTATTCACTCGCCACTACTAAGTAAGAATGATATTGGTAATTTTTCACCTGAATTCTTCAAAACCATTCCAGAATTTGAGGGTGATGTTAATCCTAAGACTGGTGAAAGAGGTGGCCCAAAGCAAGATCCATTAAGACATGGTGATTACTCCTTCAATGGTCGTGTAACTGACTTCTAGAATAATAAAGTTAGTGACTTGTATAATGATTATGATCTTTTATTAAAAATAACGATGAGAATGCCTATATATGAACTTGTCCAAGTTGTCTATCAAGTTCCTGTAAGTTTTGATCCAAACCAGATGAAGTTTTGGCAATCAACTTCTTACCTTCTTCTAACATCAACTTCAATTCATCCCAATTATCAATACTGTTTGCCTGATTGTGAGATTGTCCGGATTTTAGTTCGTTCTTGATTGTATTTACCTGATCATTAAGGACCATGTTTCTCTTTAATATGGTGTTGAAGAATGTTGTTAGCACATGTATCTCTTTGAACCACTGCTTCTCCTTTGCACTCAAAGCTAGGTCTAAGTTCGAATGGTTTTTCTGTAATATATCTGATAATTTGGTAAACCTGTCATTCAGTTGTTTTTGTCTTTCTTGGATTTTATCAACTGATGGGGCCTTAATTTTCGTTATACTTTCAAACAGTTCATTCGTCTTTTCAATTTGTCTCTTAATCTCTTTCTCCTGATCAATGAGTCTGTAGTTTAAGAGCACGCCTAGCTTGTGGTAATTCACGAGTTGTTTCAAGATATCCGATGATACAGTATTCAGGGCCTTCAATGTGTTTTCATCAGGTGTAGACAAGTCAATAGAGTGCGAAGGGCGGTTGAGTCTGAACTGCCTTAAATTGGTCAAAAGCTTAGCAATCTTGTTAGAACTGGATGACTTTAGTAAAGTGTCGTATCTTGCGTCATTTTCAGATAATTCTTTCGTCCTCTCTGATTGTTTTGATAGCTCTTCAACTTCAATGTTAGCACCACTCAATAAAACCTCATACTGGACGCCTCTAGCATCAAATAGGACACCACTACCTTCATAACCAGTCACATTAATCTTGGAGAACAGGGACTTTGTCGAAAGGGAACCAAGTGCATCATCAATATTACTGTCTTTGAAAGCTTTACTTAGGCTTTCACCAAGCTCATTTAAATCAACTTTGAAATAATTCCCATCGTTCTCAAGTAGAAATTTGAACCCATTTAAAGGAGTGATATATGAAGGTTTTTGATTCTTTGCAAGTTTATGTTCCAGGACAGATAGTACCGGATAAAACTCTTCCACTTCTTCGCCATTATCGATGAGTAGATAGTCCTCAAGTTCTTTATCATGGTTCCATTTCATGAATAGTGTATCCTGAAACAATATAATTACACCGTTTTCTTTGAAGCTGACCACCAACAGGTCAGTTGTATCATTTGACAGAGTAATTAAAGAAGTAGCTTCATCATTGTATAAAGCTTCAGGATATGGCTGGATAGACAATGGGCCTTGGATGGTGAACTCTTTCGTTGGATTTCGTAGAACTTTCAAAAATTGTGAACCTCTAACCTCAGACTGTGAAAGTGGAATTTGCTTCCAGATTGAGTTTATGAATCTTAATTGGTCAATTGCTAATTTCTTTGTATAGTTGCTAGATGATTCATCATCAAATACAGAGTTAGTGGAAACAACGATCTCGTTTAGAAGGTCCTCAACTGATGATTCTTCAACAGAAATCTCATCTGGAATAAATGGGTAGATGGCAAAGATATCACCTTCTTGATCCAAAACGTATAGTGTTAATAAGCCTCTTAATTGAGATTCAGAGCCAAAACTTATGGAAACTGGATTATCAATGACATTAGTCGGTAAACCAACCTGTTTTGAGCCACTGCTTGATAGGTTGTAGACTTGTTTTGGAGAGGTTAGTGAATGATTCAATTCAAAGGTTCTGATAATAGAATCTTGGGAAAGAATGACCAGCGTTGAATCATGTCTTGCAATTTTGTTCCATAGAATATCAGTGATCTTAGTGGAGGCATCATAAACATTGGAAGCAACTTTGAAAGTTTTCACAAATCTTGAAGTGTTCGATTTGGGTAAGGTGGTTACAACAATGTTAGTGTCATTATATATGGCTAAAAGGGTGCCTGAGCTATTCAATTTGATGCCTTTGATAGGGAATTCAACATTGACATCCAAAAGATCGTATGATTCGGTTGATTGACTCAGTTTGGTGTATCTGATGGATGAGTCAATTGCAAAGATGATCTCATCGTTGTTTCTGATGGCTAATCTATTGTGATTCAACGAGGTTTTCTCCCTTGATGAATTGAGTCTTCTAAAAATATCATGTTCCAAGATGGCTTTTGTGAAGGACATTGAGATTTTCCAGGGTTCAGAAGCACACAACTGGTTCCAACTGGGTTCCAATTCATCAAATATTGGTTTTGATCATTGTTTACATTGAATTTTTTCTAAAGAGATCGAAATGCCGGGTAACAGAGGAACAGAAGTTGTACATTTTATATATTGGTTTCAATTAAAATCATTAATTTCATTCTATTTGGTGGATGTATATACATTTCTGGTACTCTGAGATGACTTGGAAGTGGGTACCAGGAGACCCTAAAAACATCGAAAACACGGTCACATTCTGTAAGGTGGTTTTAGCAATTCAAACTCATTTCATTTGGGCGATGAAGTTATTCATTTTAATTTTTTGTCTGTTTCTGTTTCTCATTTCCTTCTTTGCTAGTTTTGCAGGGTCCTGTGCCAAATTATCATGCTGCTTCTTGGCATCTAGCACATCCCATAGCCATTCCGGGTATTCTGAGTCCTCTAGGGCGACTGGTTCTGGGCCAGACTTCTTTATCTTTAGATTCAGTGGAGTGCCAGCTGCACAGGAGGATTTGACCTGGTTGAAGCTAGCAGGGATTACGGAGAAGGCTCTGTGCAGGAAGGGGCTGCTTATCAGTCTGGTAGGTCTCAGCATTAGTGGATAAGTGGCGTCTTTTCAGGCTTTTTGGAGGGTCAAAAGTTTGTTAATTTTTCATTTTCTTCATTTTCTTCATTGGGGACTGGAAAAAAATCGATTCGGGACACACTGAAAACTTTTTGTACTAAGCATAAACACGATGAGCTTGCACTTTTGTTCCAATTTGTTCCAATATCAGAAGGTCTTCCAGCAATGCCAAAAGAACAACAAATCGAGACAGTGTTTCCTAAGCTTGCCGGTGCAATCAGAGCTGCTTCTGGTCTGGCCTCCAACGATGTCAATTTCTACAAGAGTTTGGAAAGAGAGATCGCTGTCGCTGTGGACAATTCTTCTAACAGTATCTTGAAGCTAATAAACTCCTTTATTTCATCATCATCGGACGCAGATGAGCTCTCAGACTCTACTTTGAAAGACTCCTGGTCTCAAGTTGGTAACATTCTAGATAGCTATTTGGAAAGAGCTGATATTGCTTTCGATAACTCAAGAAAGCCTCAAAACTCTGCAAACAATGATTCAATGACATATCTGGATGACTCCAACAGTCTCAGCAACACTACACAAAAGAGACTAGAGAAGCCCCAGCTACGTTTCAAGACTCCAGTCGATAATTCGGAATCACATCCTTTCAAGCCTTTGCTGAAATCAAAACCAAACGCCATTACTCCATTCAAAGAAGTCTTCACGTTGATCGAGGATGAACAAGACGTCCCTATCCACTACAGACATCCGTACGTGCGCGAAATACTTGAGCAAGAATACAATGAGAACATTCTTGAAGTTACTGAACCTATTCCTTCAAAAGATTGGGAATCAACTGACTTCATATGGGTTGATGACAATGAAAAGCTACAAGAACTACTCCAAACTTTGAAACAAGCAACTGAAATCGCCATCGATCTGGAACATCATGACTACAGATCATACTATGGTATTGTGTGTTTGATGCAAATAAGTACAAGAGACCAAGATTGGCTCATTGATACCTTGAAACTTCGTGAAGAACTACACATATTGAATGAAGTCTTCACAGACCCAAAGATCACCAAAGTTTTCCATGGTGCTTTCATGGATATTATTTGGCTACAGCGCGATTTGGGCTTGTATATTGTTAGTTTGTTTGATACCTATCATGCCTCTAGACAACTTGGCTTTCCAAAGCACAGTTTAGCCTACCTATTAGAGAGATTTGCCAACTTTAAGACATCCAAGAAATATCAATTGGCTGATTGGAGAATTCGTCCATTGACCAAACCAATGAAATTATATGCTAGATCAGATACACATTTTCTGCTGAATATCTTTGATCAATTGAGAAACCAATTGATTGAGTCCCATAAACTTGAGAAAGTGCTGTACGAATCTAGAAAGGTTGCTATAAGAAGATTTGAGTATTCAAATTTTAGACCAGAAGTCATTTCAAGCTCTGTTGTTACCCCAATTGAAAAAGATGATGCTTGGAAAAAGATTCTTTACCAATACAACATTTCAAACTCAAAGGCTCTAATAGTGGAAGCATTGTACACCTGGAGAGATGAAACTGCTAGGAAGGAAGATGAATCACCTAGATATATCATGCCTAATCAATTACTTGCATCATTAGCATCATTAGCCCCAACAGATCCAGTAGGTGTGATATCAGCTAGCAATGCTATCACTGAACACGTCAGAAAGAACTCCAAAGTTATTGCTGAATTGATTACCAACGCGCTCAAGAAGATCGAAGTTGAAGATCTCAAGTTGCTCAATGATGCCACCGAAGAAGCTCCTTCTAACGAAGAACAGACACTCACTTTTGAAATAGCTCAATACAATGAAGAATTTTTTAAAAGCAAAATCAAATCAGTCTTATCTTCCAAGGGTCCTAAATTTAATGATGGCAACTCACAATTGTTTGAAGAGTTTTCAGAGAAGAGAGGCGAAACAGAGTTTTGGGATATTTCAGAGAGTAATCATCTACCAGCAGATCTATCAGAGCGTCAGAGTTTAATTCAAGAATCACTGAATGTGATTTCTGGTGCTGGAATCTTAGCCAAAGAAGAGGAACTGGAAGAAGAAGAAGAAGAAACCCCTGTTCAAGAAGCTGAGACCAAGCAAGAAGAACAGACCCAATTTAAGGATGAAAGACCAACCATGTTTGATGCCACCGATGATATTATTGTTTTGAGGCAAAAGAGAAAACAACAACAAAAGCAGAAGAAAGATAATAACAGCAAAGAACAGAAGGAAGATATCGATTACACTAAAGCTGAGAGAGTTATCAAAACACCATCGTTCAAAGATAGAAAGAATGAAAAGAAACGTACTTCAAGTTCATTTGACCCTTACTCCAAAGAATCAGAGGGTCCAAAGCCTGCTAAAAAGCAAGCTAAGTTACAGCCAGGTAAAACCACTTCATTTGTGGAGAAGAGAAGAAAGAAATGAATTGTGATAAAGTAACATACATGTATTACATTATGATACGTAAAATTATTTTTGACCATGAATAGACTTCTAATCTCTAAATGTAGTCTTTCAATAGTCTTAATCTTTCAACAGCCTTTTCAATGACTTCATCGTCTTTACAAATAGCGAAACGTAACAAGTTTTCAGCAACGCGTTCATGCTCCTTAATATAGAATTCAGTTGGAGGAATGGAGACGACACCAAGCTCCTTAATCAACCAATAGGCAATTCTAAAGTCTTTAGCACGAGCTTTAAATTCTTCTGGATATTCGTAATCTTCTGGGATTTTAACTTTGGAGAAATCAACCAATAAATAGTAAGCACCTTCAGCAATTGTGTATGGTAAACCTAATTCTTCCCAAACTTTTGTGAAAGTTTCGTATTTCTTGATGTATTGTTGTCGAGTAATTTCAAAGTAATTGTTCTCTTGAGCCTTTTCTAAAGCGATAGCAGTCGCTTCTTGTAGTGGAGCAGGAGTTGAGAAGCAGATTCTAGTGTGTGCCAAAGAAGCATACTTCAACAACTCTGGATGACCGATGATCCAACCAATTCTCCAACCAGTGGCAGCGAAGGATTTACCACCTGAACCAATAGTTAAAGTCAATCTTCCAATTTCTGGAGAAAGGGTAGCAATTCTAGTAAATTCTTCAGTATAGTATAAGTTTTCATACACCTCATCAGAAATAATTAAGAAATTGTTCTTGACAGCCAAATCACCAATCTTTGTTAATTCCTCTTTGGTGAAGACCTTACCAATAGGGTTATGTGGAGTATTGATGATAATGGCCTTTGTCTTGTCAGTGATAACAGCTTCTAATTCTTCAAAGTCAATAACCCATTCACTACCGTGGACGTTACGTTCACTGATATCTTTTGGAGGGTGCAATGGAACATAAACGACTTTACCACCTGGGATTTCAATATTGGAGATGTATTGATCAAAAAATGGCTCGAAAACAATAACTTCATCGCCATGGGATAAGAAACCAGTAAAAATAGTCAACAAGGCTTCGTTGGCACCAGTGGTGACTAATATTTCCTCAGTGGTAATTTCTCTTCCATAATGTTTGGTATATGTCTTTGCCAAAGCTTTCAATAAAGATGGTTTACCTTTGGTATGGGCATATTGGTTGTTTGCAGCAATGTCTAAAGAAGATTTAGCAGCACCAATGACGAATTCTGGAGGAGAATATGAGAAGAAACCTTGACCTAAGTTGACGATTTCTCTGTTTGGATTTTCATTAGCAGCAGAAGCAGCAGATTCATTGATAAGGGACCAAATGTCCTTACCTGTAGCCTTAAAATATGGGTTATGACTTGGAAATGTACTCATGCTTGCTCTTGAAACGATTTTGGCAAAACTGTTCAATTCAATTGGTTTATAGAGTCTCCGTATTTGCAGGAAATTCATAAAACAGTTGTAGATGAGTTACATTTTATATAAGAAAAGAAATTGGGATTTAATCTTTGTTGAATTGTGTGGATATGGCTAAAAAAGTGTGGCGTTTATTAAAGCAATAGTCACGTGTATAATTACTATATTAAATCAAAAATCGCTTCTTCTTCTTGTTTTAGTTCTTATCTCCAGGGCAACAATAATCTGGTTCATTTCGTTATTGTAAGTTAGTGCAATGCTACAAATAGTCAAATGTAAGAAAATTGGGTTTATCATTGTAGTAGTTGATCTCTATAGTAAGGTTGGTTGTTAACGAATTTAGCAGCTCTTCTATCATCTCTATCCTGATGATGTTTCTCATTCTTCCAGACCCTCTTCTTTTCCATCAATTGTTGTCTATCTTGGACAGTGACCAGATGTCTTGATTCAGCAGCAATGACAGTTCCCTGACCTTCGGTTAAAATGGTGTCTGGTTTCAAGTTTTGCTTATAATATCTTGCTAAGGCACGATTACCAATCTTGATACCAGAAGGTAGATGAAGTTCAACACTATCGTTATAAAGCATTTGTTGTGGTAGTTCTTCATCTTCACTTTCAGAGGCAGAGCCTTCAACTTCGTCTCCTTCAACATCTTCCCATTCCTCGTCATCACCATCAACTTCTTTATAAGTTGAACTGAAATCATAAAATTCAGAGATTTCTAATTTCTCATTTTCAGAATCATATGGGATTTGAGAATGTTTCTTTGCCAACATATGTGCTCTAACAGCTTCTAATGATCTACCTTGGAAGTGACAGACAACACATAGATTACCAACACCAATCTTTTCTGACATATACTTCACTAGACCTTCTTTATCAATTAGGTATTTTTGCTCTGGGATGTAGAAACCATGATTCTTGTACATATGGGTCACATTGGCTTCAAAATTTGGGAATCTTTTGTTACAGAATAGACAGTTTTCTAATGGTATTTCAACTTTGTTTTTAAGCTTTTCTTTCATTATGTTTTCCATCATTTGTTCTTCTGTTAATTCCTCTTCTGTTTCTTCTTTAGTTTCAGTTTCATTTGAGGCTTTCTTAGACCCTTCAATGATATTAGCAGGGGTTTCCAGGGAATCTATTGATGCTTCTGGGACTTGTTGAGTAGCTTCTTTTTTCCCAGTTTTAGCATCTTCCCTCTTACTCTTAATGATGTTCTGTCTAGCAATTTCCAATAGTTCTCTCTTCTTCTCGAGAAGAGCCTCTTTATCCTTTCTTCTTTGCTCCTTCTTCGTAAGTGGTTTAGCATCACTTGGCTCTTCGATACTCAGTTTGGATACTTTTTCATTAAATAAGACTTCATCAATGGCAGGTAAGTTGGCGACTCTTCTCTTCAAATTATAACGATGCCAGTCGGACTTCATGTGTGATCTTTGGTCTTCGGCAGTTGGGAACTGCAAGGAGCAGGTGTTACAAGTGTACATCTTTGGAACTGGGTAATATCTGTAATATATTAGTGAATATATTAGTGAATATATTAGTGATTTATTAGTGATTTATTAGTGGATATATCTGTAATATATAAAAAAAAATTTTACCTCATCACATCCAAACACCACAAAATGTGTTTACGTGTAAAATATAAAATGTTAATAAATTGTCAATAAAATGTTATAAATTTGTTATAAATTACTAGAAAAAGTCTTCACTTCACTTGTATTCAATGCAGTTGAGCTTTGTTGTGATCGTGTTTGCTTTCTGTCTGGCGAGAGTGCTTGCAGGTGCCGACTACTACAAGATCTTGGGCCTTTCTAAAAGTGCTACTGAGAAAGATATTAAATCAGCATATAGAACATTAAGTAAGAAATACCATCCAGATAAGAACCCAGGTGATGATAACGCTCACAACGAGTTTATCAAAGTAGGTGAGGCCTACGAGGTGCTAAGCGATCCAGAAAAGAAGCAGGTATACGACCAATATGGTGAAGATGGGTTAAAGAATGGTGGTAATGGTGGTCAAGGTGGTCATGGTGGGTTTGGTGGGTTTGGTGGGTTTGGTGGAGGTGGTTTCGATCCATTTGCCAATTTCTTTGGGTTTGGCGGTGGTCAACGTCAACAGGGGAAGCCTCAAGGCCGTGACACTGAGGTTGCTATTGACATTTCCTTAAAAGATGCTTATAGAGGTACCTCTTTTTCATTTGAAGTTGAAATGCAAAATGTTTGTGACAAATGTTCAGGTACAGGTTCTGCTGATGGTAAGACTCATACATGTCAAGAATGTCAAGGCCATGGTGTCAAGATTGTGAAGAGACAATTGGCTCCAGGTATGTTTCAACAATTCCAAACCACGTGTGATAAATGTAATGGTAAAGGTAAGACTTTCAAGAACAAATGTAACAAATGTGCTGGTCACCGTGTTGTCAGAGAAGCTAGAAAGTTTGACTTCTACATTGAACCAGGTACGCCTAGAGGTCACATCCATAAATTTGCTCAAGAAGGTGATCATAGTCCAGATTGGATTTCTGGTGATTTATTAGTTAACATTGGTGAAAGAACTGATAACAATTTAGGTTATCGAAGAAGATTTGACAATTTATATAGAACAGAAGCTATCAGTTTTAAAGAAGCTATTAAAGGTGACTGGACTCGTGAGATCAAAACTTTAGGGAAAGATGAAACTATAACGTTGCAGAGAAAGAAGGGTCAAAGTATTACAAATGGTGAAGTTGAAGTGTTGAAGGGTAAAGGGATGCCAAAATTGGAAGATTCTGAAGAGTTTGGCGATTTAATAATAGAGTATATTGTAATACTTCCTTCAGGGGTCAATGATAAAGAAAAATACCAAAGAGATGAATTATAGATTACCCAAACGAAAGATACATTTTTTTGCATTGGTTTTTCTCTTGTAAATATCTTAACATTTAGTTCTCTGTATCAAGCAACTTCAGGTTTATATTATAAGAGACTTTTGATAATTCCAATAGTTTGATCTCATTGTGTCATATTTGGTGGCTAATAGATGTAAACCTTTCAAAGCCAATTCTTTATTATCCTTTTCATTGATTTTAATGAATATTTCTAAAGCTGGAACACTCTTAACATCTTCTAAATCAGAATAACTTTTGGCAAGTTCTTTAACCTTGTCTAAGCCAACACTTTTTAGCTCAAGAATACCTTTCAAGTAGTTCCAAGGACTCACATTCTGTGGAGCTAATTGAATCTTATCAATGATAAATTTAATTTCATTATCAAGATCGAAATCTTGGTGGGACAAGGCGAAGTATCTATGACTCCATGCTGAATTGTTATAGACATCTTGATGAATAAATCTTTCACTAGTTTCTAATTCATAGTCCCAAACCTCTGTAAACTGCACTAACCATTTCCGGTAAGACCAAACATGGTAGTTCTTCGAATCATCCTCAAGCATTGCTTCAATCAACGGGAATTCTCTCTTAATATTCTTGATGTTGGCATATGTAACTAGAAGTTGTCTGTAATGCCAGATTTGATAGTTTTTGAAGTTATCAAGAGCAATTTCTTCAACCCAATTTAGTTCTTCAATAATGTTCTTCTTCAAATTGACAATGTTATGATATCTGTATTGCCACACCGTGTAATGGGCAGCGTTCAACTTAATGACCTCCTGAGTCAACCAAATGGCCCTGTCACTGTATTCTTTTCTAGCTTGTAAAGCTTTAAGTAGTCCAAGAGCATTCTTGTATTCATCTGAGTATAAAATGGTAGCAACGGTGGTGCCTTCAGGGACCAAAGGAAGAGGGTCAACGTCATCAAAGTTGTAAGGCAGCTCTTCTGTCATTATAGGAATCACTAACTGTAACTCTATGACGTGTTTAAAACGTTGTTCTGTGTTTGTGATAGTTTTTTTGGTGTTTAATCTCTTCCTCTTAATGTTTCAAGGTTATTTCCGTTTAGAGATGAGACAATACCATAAAAACACAAAGTATTCTATTTGGCAAAAGAACCCAACTGTTGTAATGATGTAATCTCTTAAAGGTGATGAAGGACTTTGAAAATATGGTATTTAGTCAAATAGGTTGTGAAGAGTTTCTAGTATATATGTTAACACTTTTGACCATTTGAGGGTCAAAATGGTGTTAAGATCAGTCTTCATTTCTGGTAGCTTGGTGAATAATGGTTCTTGGTTCTTCCAAAGTTCAAGATACCAGCAGATCTTATCGACCAACATCAAGAACTCTTTCAAGTTCATGATGAATATCGACAGCTAAATTAGAGAAGGAACCATCACCATATTAGACGAGAACAAATTCCATATGAAACTGCTTACAGTCGAATAAACGTTGAAACTGAGAAAAGAGACAGCACAGAGATACAAAAGACTCATTGGAAAGATGATTCAAACATACAAAACAATAAAAGTGCAATTTATTGTTAACTTGTTAACACAATAACACAAGTCGAAAAGAATTAAAAAAACAAAACAAAAGATCTTTCTATGTTATCAAGGAATAGTAAACATTCAGGGAAACTGCGTGTTTGATATCAGTTGCAGTTGTCCCTTGGCTACTGCCTTAAAAGAAGCACCACCCAATGTTAAATCCGTCACTGAAGCTTTTTAATTTGTGAGTTTTCCGTTCATTTAAATATTTGATGTGTTGATTGGAAAAGATGAAGCAACATGGTCTGATACCTATACTGTTAACACTGTATAGGTTCAGATTAGTGAGGCTCAGGCTACTAGTGGTTATTGAAGTACAGTGGAGCGAGATTCTGTTTCGTTCTTGACTTTTAGGAACTTTAGTTTCATATAAATCATAATTATCATAATCAGAACTATGTAGTACCAAACTCTCTCTCTTAATCCAGAGTTTAGACCTTCAATAAACATTAATTGAGTCGTATACAGCGAATTATAGCAACTAGAAAGACTACTTCTTTATTCAAAGATCAATTCCAATATAAATGCAACAAAAACATAAAATGATCTAACTATACAGCTTCAAGAGTCTCTCCTCAATACCCGTAGTGACACCCTGCCATTCAACAATCTTCAAATCATTGGCCTCGGCTTGTAGCATTGTCTCCATTTGTTCTCTTTGTTTAGCACCACCGACATTGAAACTTGGAGGTTGCATACCTTGTTGCATACCTTGTTGCATCATCCCATTAGCAGCTGATGAATCACCAACAATCACATTGTACACGGATGCTAGACCCAAAGTGGCAATAAGATACCATGAAATGGAACTAACCCAACGGACATCCAGTTCATTAGTCATCACTCCATTTTGTAGCATTTGTTTGAACTTTACAGTTAATGGGAATGGTAACTTCATCAAAATGAACCCAGCAAAGAAGAAGTTCACCCAACCCATCATCAAATACTGTGATGCCATTTGACCCATCGAGTTCTTGGCCATACTCAACATCATATCAGAGTTTGCAGGATCTGATAAAGGATTTGTTTGTTCTTGTTGTGGCTCTTCAACAGGCAATAGGGACCCATTAGTTAAAATGATAGAGTAGTGGTCTTGGCGAGATAAAAAGGATACTTTGGTTAAGTTCCAGTAGGTCTGTTTGAATAGTTGTATGTGTTTTATTGTCTCAGTTTCTTTGAATCTTCTTAAAGGCTGTAACTTTGGTGTAGGTGTTAACAAGGTGTTTAACTCAGATTTTAACACCCCAAAAATTAACAGAGTCAATGAAATTGGAAGAAGCACCCAGTATTTAAGCGAAGGATCAAGGACCAAGCTCGGAATTTCCATATTTGAAGCGTAATTGAGAACGGGAAGAAGTCCTTCTTGAAAGAATCATGATATTTCTTCTTAGTTATTCAATATATTCGCGAACAAAGATTATATACAATTTGAGTGAAACCCTTCTTGAATCTTTAGAGGTGAAAAGGACTACAGCTGTATCTCCAAGGTTACTACAAGAGATCCAGGACTTACAAGAGGAAGAAAATGAGTCGTCGTTTTTGGTGTGCTCAAAGATGTGAAGTAAGGATGTATAAGCCTTTAACCATCAAGAATACTGAAGAACCCCCAACCAACCTATGTCTATATAAAGCTAACTATAATGAACTAGAACGAGCAAGAGCAAACAATTTAATATCTCAACAAGTTTCCAGTTAACTTTAGAAGAAGCTTAATCTTTTTTTGCTTCATCAAAAGAATGAGATATATCTTCACCAACGAGCCGCAATTGTGATATAAATCCATGGTTAGCCATACCAAGAATTGGAAAAGATTGGGAACAACAGCAAGTCGAAGAATGGCTGAGAGAAAAGATGCAGATGGATGTCTTTTAAACTAAAGATTAAGTCAAAAGGTTGAGATCTCGATCCTTTTAGATTCAAATCTTTGTATGACGTCATCAGGGTCTCGAAAGATTCCACATATAACGAAAAGACTAACACATGGCCAGATATACACCAGATAGAAGGGTCAGACATTTGAAGCGATCACGTCCTTACGTCATCGTTAACCTGAAAGGGCTATTGTCAGGTGTGACAAGAGTCATTCAAAAAGTCCTAACATAGTGAAAGTATATCCTATTTAAGGACGAGGAGAGGAGAATCATCTTTAAGAGAAACAGATCCGGCTGTGCAATCTCCAATGCAATTTACAAAGGGTCTTGGGGACTATTCTAAACCGTGATCAGAGGCTATGTTCATATAATTTATTTTCAAGGCTATGATAATTGAACTTTGTGGTTTCCTCAAGATATATAACGATTTTACATGAATTGTTGTTTTTAACTGACAAAGTGGCAGAAACCAAAGATAAAAAGCCTCTCAAGCCTCAAAGAAGGACACACGAGACTTTTATCCTTCAAGTTTGCGCTTCAAAAATAACAGGATTTATGTTTGCGGATACTACCAATATATCTGTAAGGTATTCAATCACCAGCCAATCAGATGTGGTTATAAATTAATTATTCTTTGATAATTAATATTTCTGAATTAATCACAACTTTCTAACCACTTTGAGGACTTTTGCTTGGTGGAGAAGGAGAAATTTTATATATAAAAGGTCTCCTATTGGGCCACTTTACCACACTGATCTTGACCACCGTAGCTACAACGTTTAATTCACAAAGAAAATTGATGAGAATCCACTATCTGCCAATTATCTTAGCCAGCTTGGCTCAAATCGTCAGATCTGACAACATTGATGATTACTTGAATGCCCTTGATGCCGATGATTATACCTCTGCTGCAGAAGAAGCCTACGATATTGGAACCTCACTCTCCAGAATATATACCATCACTGATGAAGCCGAACTATCAGCTACTCTGCTAGCTATTTTTTCATCAAGATTTGCAACTTGGAGACCAACAAACACTTTCTATGCTGACAATACCGACGACTTCACCGATGATTTCGACATATCCACTACCATCGACGATTTATTATCCTCAGATTCAGAGACTACTCTTGCCGCCTCCACAACATCAACAAGCGGGAATTCCGAGAAAGCTTCAAGCTCAACTAGTCAAGTTACCAGCCAGTCAGCTACCACCACACTTAGAACTTCATCAGATGCTGACTCCAGTTCTGTGACTCCAGGTTCTTCTCCTGCTTCTCCTGCTTCTGCCACCTCCACCACCTCTGCCACCTCCACCACCACCTCCGCCTCATCTTCAGCCTCTGGCACTTCATCTGAGGCCCCAACCACCTCATCTTCAGCTGCAGCTAATGATGCTAAAGCCGGGGTTCTTGCAGTTGCAGTTGCAGTTGCTTTTCTATTGTGATATCAACAGGTTGTCATCACTACTAGCTTCAGTAGGCTAAATTGAATTGAGAATTTTTGTTTTAATCTTGCTTTAATTTGTGAAGATCTTTTTCGACTTTCGATCTATCAGCAGCTGGTTACATATTTACGACTTTTAACTCTAATAATGATGTACAACAATCTAAGGTAGTACTAGTCGTACTAGCCTAGCCCTGCCTTAAATTCATAAGATATTGGTAGTAGTGGCTTTGATAAGCCTTAGTCCCGTAAAAAATAGCTAATCAATATATTATTCAAGGGTGACAATAGCAAAGAGAGGCTAAAAGCTAACCTACAATAACAGCTGGTAGTAAATACTTCCTGCTCCTCCTCATACTACTGCTGTAAGTTTTGACTACCTCCAGAAGTGTTGAGTGACCAAAAAAGCATATAAGGTTTGGTGGGGTTATAGCTGGACCAAGGTATGGTCCGGCATGTGCATAAGATTTGAAAACGCATGAGATCATCGATCTGGTAATAAACTATGAAAGCTAAATCATATTAGCTTTTGAACTCTATCTGATCATTGATGGTATTGCATATTGGGACTTCTGAACTTGGAGACTTGAGACTTGAGACTTGAGACTAACAGACAAATCGAACGGGTAACCATTGATTAGTAACAGAATATTATTGGCACTTCAAAGAGCATATTCGCGCAGTGTCTGTGCCCCCTTGGCCAAGTGGTAAGGCATCGCACTCGTAATGCGGGGATCATGGGTTCAATTCCCATAGTGGGCAAAGAT
Source organism: Taiozyma bovis (assembly GCA_003707945.3). Lineage (NCBI taxonomy): Eukaryota > Fungi > Ascomycota > Saccharomycetes > Phaffomycetales > Wickerhamomycetaceae > Taiozyma > Taiozyma bovis. Next base: position 40,443 of record PPMH03000041.1, on the reverse strand, counting down.
TTCGACCTTTTTTTTTTTGGAAAAAAAATTGTTGCCAAAAACACCAGATTAAAAGACTACTTTTACTTGTATTATATGACGTTATCACGTTAGATTGTTTATTTAATTTTGCTATCTATTAACGCTTTTTTGATTCAAGTTTGGCCTTATTGGCGTAGATTTTTGCGGTGAAAGGTTCTTCAAATTTTAATGCGATGGAGTATAACAAATGAACAACCAAAGTTGCAAACAAACCAGCTGGCTTAGCAAAGAACAAGGATGTTCCCAAGAAGGACAAAGTGGAGCCAACATACATTGGGTTGTCAAGGACATTGAATGGGAAGCCAGTGACTCTTTCCTCCATTAAAATGCCAAAGTAATCACCCAAATAAGTCCCTGTGACACCCAATGCCCACATGGAGGTGAGGACAAACAAATTACCAAGCCCAAAGGAGACGAAACCTAAGGTCTTGAAAAATTGTGTGTCTAATAACTTGGAGGTGACTTGCTCTCTCAATGCTCTTTCGAATAGCCAGTCTCTAAACAAACCTAAAGAAAAGATGGTCAATGCCAGTAAGTAGCAGCCTTGTTTAGCACCACCAGCAATCTTGGTCAAGAAATGGGTGTTGTACTCAGTTCTGGCCACAATGTTCCAGAAAGTTGGGTTGAAAGCAATTGAAGCCAAAGCGACTGTTTGGAGTTAGTTAGTAATTCTCAAGGGTGTTATCAAATGACACATACTTTGATATGACTTCTTGGAGATATCAACCTCGGAGCAAAGTTGATTGAACACATCAGAGACTTGTTGCAAGGACATGGTTGATTGTTGAGATTGTTGTTCGGTCTCCACTGGGAAAAGGGCAGAAGATCAGAAAATGAGTGTTTCTTTTGGTGGTTTTTTTATATTTGCTGCTGTTTTTTTTGCCGCATGTGATCTCCGGAATTAACAGTTTATTTCCGAACACAAAACAAGTTCGCGGGTGGTTGTTTTGGTGGCAACAGAATTGAAACATTTGTTTTTAGTGATATTCTCTCCAAAATAGCCCAAGTGGCGGGGCACAAGGATACCAAAGTTCTTTTGCTTCTTCACACGATGGGCGCTCATACAATGCAGATATACAGACCCATAAATCCTTAATTCAGAGAATCAGAGCTTCTTTTATACTACTTTTTGCAGTAGTTTCTGGATTTCCTATTGTCTTCGCCCAAACAGGAAATTTCAGTTGACACAACTTTCACATCATACATCTGGTTTTGAGGTTTGGTTAAAGATATGACATGGAGAGACCTGATATTACATATTAAGGAACTTGAATTCATCCTTCTTTCTTTCTCAATCATGATTTCCTAAGAAAACTCTCCTTCACAAATGGGTTCTATTCCTTCTCCAACGACCATCGAATCAAACTCCACATATGGTAAATTATATGACCTCGATATCAAACACGATGAGACCCTTGAACTGGAAGCTGAAGATGACACCAATATACGGAAAGCCAGAATTTACATGTTATATCGAAAAGAAGACTCGTCTCTGATTGTGATGGCTGTTTTATCCACTATACTGAGTGCCTTATCCCCAGCTATCTCCGCCATTTTGATGGGTAGAGTGTTTGCAGTGCTTTCAAACTTTGCCAAAGGTGACTATGAGACTTATGGGGAGTACATGCACAATATCACACTATCTACAATGGCTTTGATTGCTCTTGGTGGTGGCTGCGTTATTATCATTTGGACTATGATCACTTGTTGGATGTTGATTGGTGAAAGACATGGTGCTAGAGCTAGAAAGTTGATGCTGACAACTTTTTTGAAGAAAGAAGTTACCTGGTACGATTCCAATGACCAAATTATGGGTGATCTTACACAGCTGAATAGATGTGTTGAAGAGCTTAGGGCCGGTAACTCTGAATCTTCAGCCTTGGTTATGCAAGATTTCATTTCCATTTTGGCCCTATTGGGTACCTCATTCTACTACTCATGGTCTGTTACTCTTGTTATGCTTGCATCTACCCCACTGATTGCTTCTTTGTCCTTTGTGTTTGCTAGGTTGATTGAGAAATATACCCAACAAGAGAATACGGAGACAGCAAGGGCAGCCAAAGTTTTTGATTGGTCTTTAACATCTGCAAAACTAGTTCGTTTATTCAGAACTCAAGACAAGGAGTTGTTAAGATTCTCATGGTCTGTTGAGCTTTGTAAGAGAGCGTTTGTCAAATTAGCCTTGACAACCAGTCTAAACCTTGGGACATTGAGAGCTATCATGCTTTGTATGTTTGTCCAAGGGTTTTGGTTTGGTTCTTCACAAGTTCGTAAAGGAAACGCTTCAGTTGCTGATGTTCTAACATGTTTCAGTTCATGTCTGATGGTGGGTGAAAAGTTTAGAGGTATGCTGCCACAAATTGTCACAATCCAAAAGGCAAAAGTTTCTATTGAGAAATTACAAGGTTTCCTTCAGTTGCAAACCGAAATTACAAAGAAGACCAAATACAGCAAGAAAATCAACATTGGTGATGTAAACAACATCCTACTATACCCGGATCAATGCAAAGGTGATATCAAGTTCAAGAATGTTGAATTTTCATACCCAGCTAGAAAGGAAACCAAAGTGTTAAAAGATGTTTCTTTACATTTTCCAAAAGGTGAATTAACCTTTTTGGTTGGTCGTTCAGGTTCAGGTAAATCAACTCTTTCAAACTTGTTGTTGAATTTTTATAAACCAAACAAAGGACGTGTTGAAATTGATGGGTTCAATGTCCATGATGTCAGTAATGATTGGTTGACTGATAACATTACATTAGTCGAGCAGACTTGCACTTTATTCCATGATACAATCAAGAACAACATCTTGATGGGTAGAAGAAATCCATTTGATAACGAAGAGGACAAGATCGAAGAGGCCTTACAGATGTCACTATTAAAAGAGGTTATTCGTGATTTACCGCATGGTTTAGACACTCAAGTTGGTAACAATGGTATTCAACTTTCAGGCGGTCAACAACAGAGGGTAGCATTAGCTAGAGCAAGAATGAGAGACACTCCAATCTTAATTCTTGATGAGTCCGTGTCCGCTTTGGATATTGTCTTGAGAGAACTGGTGATTGAAGCTGTTAAAACCTGGAGAAAAGGTAAGACCACTATCATTCTTACACATGAACTGAGTCAAATTGGTAGAAATGATTATGTCTATCTAATGGAAAATGGTGAAGTTAGAGAACATGGTTTCAGACGTGACTTGGAAGCTCAGAATGGTAAATTTAAACAATTGACTTCACTTCAAGAAACAACAGTCGAAAAAATTCATCAAGGTATAGACCCTGATAAAATTGTGCATATTGGTAACTTTAATAACATCAACAGACTCTCAATGAATCTAGCTTCTACTATAGATGCTCTATCACACTTTGATTTTGAAGACCTATCAATGAACAGAAAACCAGCGAGAAGAAATAAAAGGGCTCAACCCGATTTGGAGAAGTTAGAAGAAGTTGACAAAGAGGCTGATGATAAGAAAATTGATCGTCCTGACCTTACTCCAATTAACCAAATTGTTAGAAAGATGTTCGCTACTGTTCAAAGAAAGCATATCCTTCTCCTTGGTATTGCCTTTTCAATCTTTTCTGGTGGTGTTAACCCAGTCTTTTCATACTGTTTCTCAAAGTTGATGTCTGGTATCATCCCACAAAAGAACTCTGATATTGGCTCGTCCTCTTACAACTTGAAATGGTCACTTATTGTTATTAGTTTAGCTGTTGCTGATGGCGTAACCACATTTTTGAAGAACTTTTTGCTGGATTACTCTAGTGAACTGTGGATCTTTGCATTAAGAAAGAAAGTTTTTGAGTCAATCTCAAAACAGTCGATTTCCTGGTTCGGTTCTAACAACAATACACCTTCTGAAGTTAACACGTTAATTATGAACGATGCAAGAGACTTGAGAAGTTTGGTTGCCCATTTTCTCAGTGTCTTATCTACTCTTATGATCCTAGCTAGTTTGGGTCTAATATGGGCCTTTGTCAGAGGTTGGAAATTGTCATTGGTTTGTCTTTCATTGGTTCCATTGTTTATGATCACCACTGGGTTATACGCTGGCTTGTTACAAGTTTCAGAGAATGAGTACAAGAACGCTGTTGCCGATTTAGAGACGCAACTTTATGAGATTGTTCAAGGTATTAAAACCATCAAGACATTGAGATTAGATGAATACTTCCATAAGAAGTTTGAGGAGAAGATGACAGTGTTATCAAAAGTTTCGTTCAAAAGAGCTATAGTCACTGGTATGGGTGTCTCTATTGTCACTTTGTTAACATACACTATTCAAGGTATCTTGCTATACTACGGTATGAAATTGGTTGGAAAAGGTGACTACGACGTACCACAACTGATGGAAACATTTGTGTTGTTGATTTTTTCTATCATGAGTTGTGCTGAATTGATGTCTGAGATTCCAGATATCTCCAGAGGTCAAAGAGCAGGTTCTTATATTTTTAAGATCTTAGAATTAGAAGAGGCCAAATGTGAAAACTCTGGCAATATCTATCTATCAGATTCCAGTCAGAATGAAGTTTTAAGATTCAATGAGGTCAATTTTTCTTATGTTCCAGGTCAAAAGGTATTGAAAAATGTTTCACTCAAAGTTCAGAAGAATGACCATATCGCTATTATTGGTGAATCAGGTTCTGGGAAATCAACATTCACTTTATTGATGACCAGACTTTTTGCTGCTTCTCCAGGATCCGTCTTCTTCCAAGGTATTGATATTAACGATATTGAGACTAATTCATTGAGATCACACATTTCCTTAGTTGATCAAAAGGCCACTTTCTTTGATGGCACCATCTTTGAGAATTTGACTTACGGTTTGGAAAACATTGCGGAGTCTGAGGTGATTGAAGTTATTAAAATGATGTCTTTAGATGATTTTTTAGAGTCACTTCCAAATGGTCTACAGTCCAGAATTGATACATCTTTGATATCTGGTGGTCAAGCACAAAGATTATCCATTGCAAGAGCTCTGTTGAAGAAACCCAAGCTGTTGATTTTGGATGAATGTACATCAGCTCTGGATTCTGAAAACTCCTACAAGATTGCACAATTAGTTAAGCAAAGATTCCAACATTTAACAATCGTCATGATCACTCATACTGAGGAGATGATGAAAGTTGCTAATAGAATCATCACCATGAAGGACGGTGAGATTGTTGAACAAGGTTCTTATGATAATCTATTCCAACGCAGAGGTGAATTCTACAGAATTGTCACTGCTGGTATGTGATTTATCACACACACAAAACAATATAATGATTAATGCTAAGGTGAAAAAGCGACTACAAGTAGCTCTAGAAAACACACATCATTGAATTGATTAGATTTATAAAGTAACAGTAACATAAGGAACTTCGACATCTTCACCATTTTCATCATCAGTACAGATTTCCAGGATCAAGGTCTTAACATGAGATGGGACATCCTTTTTGGTGACTTCCTTGATGACATCTGTTATCTTCAAGTTTTGTCTTTCTTTCACCTTCTTTGGTGGAAAGAATGAAGCATATAATAATGAAACATCGTAAGATAACATGGTAATTTCAAGACCTTCTTTTTCTTGGAAGTAATCGATAATTTCTTTCAAAGTAACATTACCCTTGATGTCAAATCTGTCCCAGATCTTGTCAAACTCTTTGTTGTTATATTTACCCTTTGGTGAAGCAATTGGTTCGGAGAAACCAAAGAACGGTAAAGCCAAGTTAACAAACCCGTTCTTGTAATATTCAACTTTGGTTTTACCATCAACAAGTTTGTATACTTCTAATTGAGCTAAACCGGTTACTAGGGCAGTAGTGGTAGCAATAGCTGGAATAATTCTACCAGCAATGAACTTGGTCTTCTGAGCATCAGCAGTCTCAATTTGGTAGTTCAAAGCACGAGCATTTGAAGCAGAAGTGATGAATTCAATGTGATGATTGGTGTCGTCATCCTTTTCGAATTCAACTGGGTTCAATCTATAACCGGCTAGAGTTGAAGGTTGTGGCAATGAAGCAGCAATGGCTTGTAATTCATCAGCTTCAACGTTTTGTTGAGCATTTGGATCAGGATCTTCATCGTTAACTTGAATCTTAATATCTGAACGTGGTTTGAATGGTTCAATTGTTAGCTCGCTCAAGACCTTTTCATAAAATGATCTGTCAGCTTCACCTTGATCGCCCTTTAGACCATAGTTGAAAGCCCTCAGGTTAGCAGCACCAACAACAAAATGGAAGTGATCATGATTGTTAATGTCAAAGTCCAATGGTTTTGGAGCACGTTTAGCACCAGACCAGAAAGGAGCACCGGTTGAAGTAGTAGCATCAGCTGGGAAATTGAACAATAACTGTTGAATGTCATGGTTGAATTTCTTTTCGAATTCAATTCTAGCCCACTTGATACAGTCTTCAAATGAGTATGGTCTATTGTTTAAAGAATCAGCAATTTGTTGTAAAGTACCCTTAACATCAGCATTTTGTTTCAAAGAGGCTTCAATGTAGTTTGGTTGAGACAAATATAAGTTAACGTTTTCAGCAGCTTCAGTGAAGTAACCTTGGAAGACAGATTTAGCCCAAGCAATGGTATGGTCTATCTTGTTAGGGAATGAACGTAAAGTACACAATGGAATTGACTTTTCAGGTGGGTCTTGGGAAGAAGAGTATGATTCAGTCAATCTTGGAACAACGACTTGAGTGTTACATTTAGTACCCAAAGTACCAGATTCAATCAATGGTTTCTTGAAGAAGACACAACGACGGTCAATGTAAGTTCTAGCGTCAACGTTATCTAAAGCGTTGTTGACGAAATCTAAGCTTTCCCAGAAAGCGTTATCAAAGATATCTTCAGTATCAGAACCAACTTTATCACCTTTAGCTTCGATCTTACCAGCTAGATCTTGGTTAAATGCAATGGCAGCTCTAGCAGCAACCTCAGACTTGTTTTGACCAACATCCTTAGGTCTGAATAAGAATTGACGGTTCAAGTTGGATTTTTCAATAGTATCATTATCAGTAACGGTTATATGACCTTCTGGGCCAGAACCTAAACCCATTAAAGCCCAGTTTTTCAACACTTCACAGCCGATAGCACCAGAACCCACTAAGAAAGTTTTAGAGTTGGCAATCTTTTGTTGAAAATCTAGACCAAAGACGGCGATTTGGGCATCATAACGGGAGTTGATACTTTTGGTGTTATCAGCATTTCTTGGATAACCACTTGGTAATGATTCTAAGGAATCAAAGTATAAGAACTGTTTGATTGGAACGAATTTACCAGAACAAGCTTTCAAGGCTTCTTGAGCAACTAAACCACCAAGGAATGAGACCATAGCTGGAATATCACCAGTGGCTTGGTATGATAATTCTTTCAATAGATCTTCATTTAGATCACCTTCGAATTTGGTTTGAGTAGCCAAGTTCTTGACCAAATGGTTGAATTGGTTGAAATCTTCCTCATTGAATGGTCTTGGTAAGTGACCAGTTTTTTCTTTAAATTGATGTAAAGCTTGAAAGCCAAAATGTAATTGAGCTGGTCTATCAAATTTAGCATAATCTGAGTATTGAAATTCTGGATTCAACAATTGGTCAACCAATTTTTCATAAGAGACCCTTTGTGGGGCTTTAACCTGAGTGTATAAACCACCCTTCTTGTAAGTACCATACTTTGACACATCCCCAATCTTGAAGGCATAAGGCCCTGGAACTTCAACTTTGAAGATTTGGCCATCATTGATATCCAAGCCATCAACCTCGGTGAATTTGACAAAGTCTCCATCTTGGAAACCGTGTCTGCTGTCTTCCAATACAGAAACAGTACCATCGGACTCAATATCGGAGACGATACCAGTCATTGGTTCCTCACCGGTGGAGTCCAAGATGGTGAAATCGGTACCAAAGTCAACAAAGACGTTACAGAACAAACCCTTGGCGTCAGCGGCGATGAATTTGATGTTATTGGCATGAGTGAAGTTGTTAATTTGGACCTGTTGTTCTAGGCTTAGATCGGTTGCCACGATGACTTGGAACTTGGCCAAGGTGGTTTCTGAGATCTCATTGACGACTGAGATTGGGACGTATGAGTTCAATTCAGCCAGTTTTGCCTCTGAGGATTTGGCCCTTGGCTTACCAATATCCTGTTCAGTTAGGAAGAATTGGGAGGACAAGTCCCTTAATTCGACAGGGTGTGGGTCATAGAGTGACAGAGACTTGACACCGGCCAGGGCAATGTTCTTTGCGATCTCAATTCCCAGTCCTCGTAGACCAATGATCAGGACGTTGGAGTTCTGCATCTTCAACATGGCCTCCTTCCCCAAGACGTACAACTGGCGGGAGTAAAGACTCTCGTCAATTTCGTTGTGTGCTTGTGGAGCAGGCGAAGGAGTGTCAACCTCGATTTCTGACATGTTTTGTTTAAAGCAAAGCAATTTGTTAGCGGATTATCCTTCGGCGGCTTTTGAATAAATAATACACAAAAGAAGACAAAAATGACAAAAATAACAAAAAGTGGCAAATTTGGAATTTTGGTGATGGAGTGGCCTTACCAGAAAATAAATTCGCGGGTGCTTATTTTATACTGCTATATATAAAGTCGACCACTTTAATTAATGATTAATGAATATTCATATCTTTGATTTGAGAAAAGTGGGAGATTAAACCATAAAGATGAGTTTATTCCATTCAGAAGACATAATGAAAACTACGGGCAAAACCACAGGCACAGACCTTCTGGAGCTGCTCAAGGACTCCACACTCATTGTCCCAGCTATTTCTATTGGTAATGTTCCACAATTGGCCGTAGATCTTCTCATCCATAACAACGCCTTCTCCAAGGTTGCTATTTTAAATGATGACTATCTATTCCCATTTGCTGGTCCTGTGGACTATCTGGACAACCCAATTGATGGTGTTTCCAGTGCTCTGGAACTTTACTATGATAAAAAGTTGAACCTCGCCCTGATACAACAAAGATCACCAATTATTATAAACTTTGAAGCCAATTTCATTGAATATTTATCCACCTTGATCAAAGAATTGGGGTTCAAGAAAGTGATCATCCTAGATTCAAATGAATCCTCAGTTGTCATCGATCAACCGATTAACTTTGAAAAACCTATTGAGATTTATCATAATAATGAACAACCATCATTAATTGAAAAATTCAAATCATTGAACTTGTCTCAATCCACTAAAGATAATAAAGAACCTAAACACTTTACAATGTTTGTTGATGAACTAATCAAGAGTCTGGATGATATTGTGGTTAATGCAATAGTGATGTTTGTTTACGAAGGTGATAATTTCCATGATGCTCATGTGTTAACTAATGAGGTCTCATTACTATTGGATATCCAACCTAAAAATTGGAAACAACCAAAGAGCTGGAGTGGTGTCTATGGAGATAGACCAATACCATTGGGCTTGGAAGAAGGTATTTACGGTTAGTCTTTCTTTTCCTTTCTAATGATTAATATACACCAAAATTAATTGTTTTTAATTCTTCTTCCAAATGTTTTCAAAGTAATGTTTCACGAATGCTAATGGATGGTCTTCATCCTTGGCACCCATTGTACCGATACCTGGTGAGAAACTTGTGATTGGTAAAACCAATATATCACTGACTAATTTAGGAACTTCCAACTTGGTGAAGTCCTTCCACGTGATCTTTGAGTAAATACCTGATTGAACATAATCGTTAAAGTAAGTGAAAACAACATCGGTCCAGATACCAGCACCTGTCCACTCCAAAATATCCAGATTGTTCTTGATGTCAAGTTCACCAGAGGTTTTCTTCTCAAGAGTCTTTTCAGTGATCTTTGACACGATTTCACGTAAAATTGGATGTCCTGGCTTGGCTTGAATCGTCCATTGACAGAATTGTAATCTTCTAGCATAAGTCTTTCTCCAATCTGGTGAATCTGGATCTGATTCAATACCGATGATCATACCAATTTCATTTGGTGAAACATTTTCTGGGATCCAATTAGGAACAGGTTGTAAGGGTAAAGTGTCAACATCTGCATAAATACCACCACGGGCCAATAATAACAAATATCTGAAAAAATCCATCTTCAAGATTATTGAAGGCAGTGATTCATAAGCTTCGATGATTTCTGGAATGGAGACGTATAAGTAGTGAATAATGGCATTTGAAGTATCATCATTGAACAATTCATGAACAAACCCTGGATTCTTGACAGCCCATTGGGTTTCACCTTCCTTAAACTTTTCACCAAATCTCCCATCATTCAGACCATACTTCCAACTCTGCCAGATGTAGGCTGGGAACTTTCTACTTTGATCATAAGGGAATAAAAAGGCTAGTTTCTCACGTAATGTAGCATCAGTAGGAGGACGTCTTAATTCTTGGATCTTCTTTTCCAACACTTTGTTGTTCTCCTGTAGCTCCAAAATACGCTCGTCCTGTTGTTTCAGCAATCTATCAGCGATGGCCTCAAACTTGGCAGCAATCTCTTCTTCCTTATTACTGTTGATATTCAACAAGCTCTCATTAGGTAGTTGTTTCAACACTTCTTGAAGATCCGGTGTCTTGTTCGGAGACAGTTTCCAGAGAAGAAGAAGCAGCCCCAAAATTGACACAGAGATCACAATGGTTCGTCTCAGAAAACTGGATCTGGCAGCCATATTTACAGGTTTCTCTCTGTGTTTATGTGTGTTTGTGTGGATAAGAAATGTTTTCATTTTGGGATTTTTTTTTGTTTAATTAGGATTTTTTATGATTACGTAATTTCTGAATAATTGTTGCTCCTACCGGATTTCCTGATCTTTTAGATAAAAAGTTGATTTTAACTTTTATTCTTTTTATAATTGAATTGCAAAACTATACAATATTGTAGTTATAAAGTGGCATTTTTACGGTGTTTATTGGGTGATGGTGAATATTTGACTTCTGAAGGCCTGGAATTGTCTCATTCAAACAAGTTGTTTAGAAGCTCCTGGCCCAACTGCCCAAAGAGATCCTCATAATGAATGTCTTCTAAGTTGTTCACAACTGACGGTATTTGTTCTGGCTGTGTCGATTTCAATGGCACTTCTGTGTATGAGAATGATTCCTTTTCCTGATGAGGCTGCTGGTGCTGGGTTAACTCTTTTGGAGCACTTTTAACCGGTTTAACATTCTTGTGCAAGTATTCAGAAGCAGTGTTACTCAATGGGGCAAAGCTATTGATGAAGCAAGAACCATAGCCACTATCTTCAGTCCTAGAATACAGAGGAGTGTTCTCATTGAAACTTTGCAGGTTATTCCCCAAAGTTATACAACTTGAACGTGACAAATCATTCTTTGTGGTTAGGGTGCCCAATGGTTGCTCATTACAATTATATGTCAACCCCTTTTCATAAGTCATCAAAAGGTCCAATTCAATTTGGTCATCGGTAACATGAATTGAATCCTTATTCATTGTTTCTGGATACTGAAACTCTTGGAGTGAACTGTTAAAAATATGCGTATCATTATGAGGTGAAGGGACCGTTGTTTCTCCCTGCATAAAACCTATTATGTTTGATGTTTTCATTGATCTGTCCCTATATGTATTGGTTCTGTTTTTGGAACGATCAACAACAATGTTCTTGTTCATACTGATCTTGAAGTTGTTCTGAAAGGCGTCTGAAGCATTTGCTGGCGCTACCAATGCAAAGCCTCTACCGGATTTGACCCTCCATATTTCATACTTGGTGTTTGGGTCCAAATGAATACATTTTCTCATACCACCTCCTTTAGATCTACCATTCTTTTTCTCCACAGGATGTTCATTCTCATAAACAATTTTTGGATAGGGCTTGAACACTAGTCTCAAACTTTCACTCTTGTCTGAAGTCTTCCCTTGACCTTTGATACTGATCAGTTGTTTGTTATAGTGGAGACAATGGGAGGCTCTGTGTCCTCTGATACACGAGGCACAACCTACACGCTCGTTCTGATACATCAACATTTTTTACTGAAATGTATGGGGAAATTTCAATCTCTTGGTGAAATAGAGATTATAAACAGGGAAATTATACATGCTATTTATCCTATTCCATAATTACCAACTATATCTGCTCTTTGAGGGAAATAATGTGTATAAAATATTTAATATCCTTCTCATTTCTTGGGGTTTTAAAGACTCAAAAGGATCTGGTGTGTTTTTTTGGCACTTAATCTAGGATAAAGTAGATCGAGAGGGCTTTTTTTGCATATGTAGCTCATATGATTGAGTAAAAGTTATTGAAAAATTACCTCAATAGTTCTAGATCTTAAGATCTTAAGTGAAGCGTGAGCTATTTAAAATATTCTCTTCAGAAGCTGGTATGAAAAGGTGAGACCTACTACAAGATACACTATTTTCAAAAACCTTCACATGCAAATTTAATACAAACAGTTCAACCTGAACCCTATTCTGAATCATTAGATTCACCATCATTTCCCTCTTCATCACCTTTTTGCTCTGAACTTTCTCCATCAGTAGACTTATGCTTTCTAGTTCTCTTTCTCTTCTTTGATGCTTCAGATTTACTGTTCTCTTCTTTATTGTCATCTTTTTTAGTCTTCTTCTTGATACTCAGTGGATTTGGCTCTTTAGGACCTTTTCTCTTCTTAATCACTGGTTGTTCGTTTTTTTCTTCGCCACCAATACTGTTTAACCCACCAGTTAGTTTAGAATTTTCCTTAGTTCTTGAAACTTGGGCACTGGCTTTACTCAGTGATTCCATCACCATCACCGATCTATTCATGTAAACTAAGGGCACACCAGGAATCTTTCTTAGTGAGTATCTTAGTCTTTCATTCTCAGTGGCAACGACGTATCTATGTTTGTTTTCACCATCAATGTTAACAATAGATTTGATACATTCATGAGGTGGGATAGCTTCACGATGGTTACAACGACGTCTTTCAAAGGATTTTGCCAGATCAATGGCTGATTGGGTTTTGGACATGTATAGTTCCTGCATACAGCATTGTGTAATCATTGGTTTGACTTCGGCTTGAATAGTCCTGCTTAGACCTTTTTTCAAATCAAATGAGGCCTTATCACAAGTGAGAACAATTTGGTCATCCACAATGACCTGGTACGGCTCTCTGAACTTGAAGGTGTGGTTGTACACCAGCATCTGCTTTCTATAGGCCTTTGCTCTCTTCTGACGCATCGTTTATGGGCTGCTAAGTGGTGGAAAGCTTCTGATTCAAGGGCAAATATTTAAGTCTCATTTTAGAAAAATTTTACGTCAAACATTTGCCCGTGAGAAAAATGACAGATCAAATTATGATTATGTAATATTTGAATTTAGTCCCTTGAGACTTGAAAAATCTAGTCTCTCTCTACTCTATATATAGAAGAGACTCAAAGGAAGGATCCCCAAGGATAGAACTCAATGGTTGCCTTAGTGCCTACTCTTTATGAACTCTACGGTGGTGCTTTAACCACCAAGCTGCCTGGTGGTCTTTCAGACGCCTCAAACTTCAGACAAATTCCAGATACGCAAGAAGTGTTTGTCAATATGTCAGAGAATACCTTAGATTACAGACAATTGAATAAGGACGATTCAGTAATTTTCGATCTAATGGAACGTGTGGAGGGAACTGATGCTGATGCTATCAAGGAACATTTCTCTGAGATTTCACAATTGAACGGAGTCAAAGAGTACAAACTGGTGACTATTAAAGAGAATATTGACAATCAAGTTGATTCCAGTGCCCTATTATCAATTGGTGTCGAACCTGCTTTCAAATGGGGGAGAGACGAGAAGAGTACATTAGTGGTGGTATTAGGTCTGATTAGGCTAAAGAAAGCGCAAACTGACGTCCTTGTAACCTTCAATGTGCTGATCAAAAATCCAAAAGAATTACAAGATTTGGAAAAGTTGAACGTCAATGACTTTGAGAAAGATGAAGAGAACTTGGCTTACAAGAGAATCAGAATCGCTGTTACGACGGTAGAGACAGCTATCAATGAATTCAAAGTTTGTGATTGGAACCTGTTTGGGTAAGAATATTTAATAAAAGTCTCATAAAATTGCAAGAAAACTGTGCATGTTCATGGTCAAAGTTCCTCTCTGTATTGAATCACTGTATCACATATCGGATCCTAGTGTGTCTTTCAAATCACAGAATACCGTTTGGGCTAGACCCTGATCGAAATCGAAATCTTCTCAAATTGAGAGGTTTTTATTCAAATCGTCTATAAAAGGAGCTGGTTGGTCTTGTTTCCTCCTTTCCTTCTTCTAATCACTTCTTTATTTACTCAATAAGTCTATAAACACATACAATGTCTGACGGTTATTCAGTTCTTCCACTTGATCCAGATTTCAATGTTCATGCTCTCTCACTAAATGATGTGATCTTTGAAGCTAACAAGAACAAATTCTCCGAAACTTCCAAACTATCTGCTGGTGAAGTTGTTGGTAGATTCTTCTCATCTCCTATCAACGGCTCAGTTGGGTCTGTTCCTCATTTCGAAGAAGATCCAGAAGAACGATCTTTCAGAGCAAAGAAGTTATGGAGATTAGATCTAAGAGCCCAATGTCCTAACAGATTCAAGCCATTAACCACTTGGATTTCACCTTTGATCAGACAGAAAACTGATATCGTTAGATTGAAAAAGAACGCATTCATATTGAGACATCAAAAAGATGTAAACATGGATAAGATTTATAAACCTGCCAATATCAACTTGCCAATGTTATCCGAATATCTATCAGATCCATTCGAATCAAATTGGAGTATTGATGAATTGATCCTTGACTTGATGTCTCCTGTTGCTCAATTCATTGGTCAATACGAGTTTTGGAAATTACCTCATAATTCAATTCCATTCATGTTTGTCAATGATAGTTCATTGAAAGCTATGGCTTCCAAGAATTGTCACAAGTTTAAATCTTGTGTTAAAGATGCAAAAGAAATGAGACATAATGCCGAATACAAGGAGTTTAACTCACAGTTTAATGAATTTGGCTTACATTATGGTATTCAAAAGGATGTTCCATTGATGAGATATAAAGGCGGAGAAGAAACTAAACTTGATTATGCCTTTACTTATGCTGTTTCCGATGGTAAGGAAGAATTAGATATCTTCACTTCTGCTATCATTGAGGTTGATCAACGCTTCCCAACTTTATATCAGAAGGTACACTTAGGTGGTCGTATCACTCAGGATGAATTGAGAGAATATTTGACCATTTATTACTCTGTGATTCAAAAACTGGTGAAAAGTGCCTGCAGAAAAGCCATCATCATGGATTGTGAAACCGTGATCTTCTTAGAGATTACCAGAGATATTGATGTTTTCACTGGTCGTTTCAGAGTGTTACATACCCATTTTAATGTTGAAGATCAGGATTTAAGATATGCCATCTTTAGCTTCATTACCATTGTTGATTTCTCCCTTGAAATGAGAAGAAAATTTGCCATCACGTACGCTATAAAGGATCTTGAAGATGATGAGTGTATCACAATGTTGAGACCAGAGGATTCCAAAGAGGCAGATTGGATAATGCGTGAGCATGATGTTGATTTTAAGGAGAATATCATCCCAATGAATAGTTATTTTATTTAGATTAAGTATAAAAAAATGGTTTGGTTTGTTAATTACCGTAGGTTAACATGTCATAATGGTATTGTTTATTTCATTATCTGGATCAATTCTTTGATTCGTGCTCCTTCAAGAGATCTTGAAGCTCTTTTAATGACAAGGAAGGATCTGGGTGGACATTATACTTCTGGTATAGATTATTGTTATTATGTAAATCTCAAAGTAAACCAAAAGAGTTCATATACTTACATTGGCCAGTTTGGCATGAAGTCTTCTCTTCAGCTCAGCTTCTTTCTCCTGAGGGTCCTGGTAAGGAGTAGGATTCTGAATTAACATAGTTATCGTGGAGACCACAATGAGCCCTGTAAACAGGGACATAGCAATCGAACGTGGTCTCTCGAGCATTCTGTCAAGTCTGGTCATTTTTGGAGATGTGATGGTGTTTGTATTCTTTTATTATAGACTTTACTGTAGACTATGCCACTTCAAAGATCTTTAGGTGGTTCCAAAGCTTTTCAAGGAAGAAAACAAGAAGAAAACAAGTTTTATGTGTCAAAATTCATACAAGTTTTCTATTAATGTTGCCAGGGCAACATCAAAGGAAAATTTACTTTAGAAACGTTTAGAAAACAAGTTGAAACACATTAATTTACCTTCAAAACAGTGGGAAATGCCATTGGATGACGATTTACTTCGAGACTTAGAGAGTGAGAGTGACAGCGAGGAGGAAGAAGCTGAAATCGTGGCGCAACCTGTGAAGACTGAGTCTCAAAATGCCTTAAAAGAGGGCGATGAAGATGAAGATGAAGATGGTGATGTCCATATGGATACAATCAATGAACAACTGACCACGTTGGCACACAGAGGGCGAGAAGTCACCACTGCTGATCTATTAGAGCGTATAGAGCTTGATAATGTCACTGATATCACCAAACTTTCCAAGCTTGAACACAAGCTAACTCCAATCGTATCCCAAATTGATGAGTTTATGGCAAAACTTATCTCAAAGAAAACAGAATCAAACTTCTTGATATCGGTTAATGAGTTATCCACAGAAACAAACAATGAAATCAATGTGATATTTGATTACTTGAAGCACCACTATGGCAAAAGATTCCCTGAATTGGAGTCATTAATACCCAACCCGGTTGAATATGCCAAAATTGCACAAGTGTTAGGTAATGATCTTGAAGTCAATGAAGAATCTTTACAATTTTTATCCAAAGAAAAGATTCTTGTGCTCACAATGGCCACTATACAAGCTAAGAATGATAATCCATTGCTTTCAAAAACCCAACTTTATAATGTTCAGGGAACTATCAATCTGTTATTAAAACTAAATGAATACAAAGAGAAAATCTCATCTTATGTTTCATCAAGGCTTGCTGTGTTTGCTCCAAATATCACGGCCATTGTTGGTTCTACAACTGCTGCTCAATTGTTTTCAGTACTTGGTGGATTGGATGGTCTTGTGCGTACTCCTTCATGTAATATCCCTTCATTAGGTTCCAAAAGAAGTATAGGAATAGGGTTCGGACAAAGTGGAATGAGACAACAAGGGTTTCTTTACTATTCAGATCTGATACAATTGGTATCACCAGAGTTAAGAAAGCAAGCAATGCGAATCACCAGTGGGAAATTGTTGTTGGCTGCAAGAATAGATTATTCCGGTTCTAAAGACAACACTCAAGGCTTGATGTGGAGGAAAGAGATTGAGGAAAAGATAACTAAACTAGAAGAACCACCTGAGAACTCAACAATCAAGGCCCTTCCCATTCCTGTTGATAGAAAGTCCAAGAAGAGAGCTGGTAGGAAGTATAGAAAGTTGAAGCAGCGTTATGAGGCCTCAGAACTGCGTAAAGCTCAGAACAGAGTTGAATTTGGAAAGCAAGAGACAACATTTATGGATGCATATGGTGAAGAAGTTGGTTTGGGTATGACTCGTTCCTTAGGTGCTATGCCTATCAATGTCAACACCAAGGCAAAAGTGACTAAGGATATGAAGCGTCGTTTGGAACAGAGCAGTAACTCTGCAGATTTGTTTAGTCAGGACTTTATCAACCTCCCAATCCCAGATACAAAGAAGATCAAAGAAGATAAATGAATTAAATAAGAAGAAGTCTTTAAGTTATAAGCTATATTGATTACATAAGCATTACTTTTATGATTATGTAATATACTTCTATGATTATGTAATATATGATTATGTAATCTACTGAATGTGGTCCCTACCAATAAAAGTTTATAACAAATTTGTCTCAAAATGAATGAAAAATAGCAAAAATAGCAAAAGTTCTTTCATTTTCTACGTCTTCTACGTTTTATACTGTCTCCTAGGATGTCTGAATTCGCTCCACTAAAGAATGACTTGATCCTACGTGCCGCAAGAGGTGAGTTTTGCCCTTTTCTTCCCTGAATTTTCCCACCATTTATTCGACAAATTAGTATGGTACTAACTGAAAGAAAAGGTGAAAAAGTCGAAAGACCACCAATGTGGATCATGAGACAAGCTGGTCGTTATTTACCAGAATACCATGAGGTCAAGGCTGGTCGTGATTTCTTTGAAACATGTAGAGATGCAGAGATTGCTTCTGAAATCACCATTCAACCTATTGATCATTTCGATGGTTTGATCGATGCTGCTATTATCTTTAGTGATATCTTGGTTATACCACAAGCTATGGGCATGAACGTTGAAATGATTGAAAAGCAAGGCCCTCATTTCACTGATCCATTAAGAACCCCAGAAGATTTGAAGAAATTGACCAAGGATGTCGATGTTTTAAAAGAATTAGATTGGGCTTTTAAAGCTATCACTTTAACTAGAAAGAAATTAAACGGTAGAGTCCCATTATTCGGTTTTTGTGGTGGTCCATGGACTCTAATGGTTTACATGATTGAAGGTGGTGGTTCTAGATTGTTCAGATATGCTAAAGAATGGTTATATAAATATCCAGAAGCCTCACATCAATTACTACAACAGATCACTGAAGTGGCCATTGAATTCTTAGCTCAACAAGTTGTCGCAGGTGCTCAAATCTTACAAGTCTTTGAGTCATGGGGTGGTGAACTAGGTCCAAACGAATTTAAAGAGTTCTCCTTACCATACTTGAGACAAATCTCTTCTAAATTGAGACCACGTTTGAAAGAACTTGGTATCACCGAAGATGTGCCATTAACTGTTTTTAGTAAAGGTTCTTGGTACGCTCTAGATGATTTATGTGACTCTGGGTACAACACTGTTTCCTTAGACTGGTCATATAAGCCAGAAGATGCTGTTAAAGTCGTTAATGGCCGTGTCACCTTACAAGGTAACTTGGACCCAGGTATCATATATGGTACTGATGAAGTTATCACCAGGAAGGTTGAACAAATGATTAAAGGCTTTGGTGGTGGTAAACAACATTACATTATCAACTTTGGCCATGGAACTCATCCTTTCATGGACCCTGAAAAGATTCGTCACTTTCTAAAGGAATGTCACAGAATTGGTGCCCAAGAATAACTTATTGTATATAGTATTATAGTATTGAACAAATGTAAATGTCTTTTAGATTGTTTTTGTTTTTAGGAAGAATGTAGTCTGGTAACTTAGTAGCTTACTAGCTTAGTAGCTTACTAGCTTAGTAACTTAGTGTGTTAGTTTCTTCTTCTTTGATGTGTCATACAGTTTTTCTAAAAATTAAAGAATGAACTCATCTCATCATAAACATCTCACAGTAAATTCGCCACTTGGAACACAGAATGTCGAAACAGTCCATCACACCAGAGGAGACTTATGTCTATAACATCTCCAAACGGGTCCTCGACTCGTTGCAATTGATGTACTTTGATAGTGCCACAACACAGGAAATCACACCTGAACCAAAACTTGACCCTCAAGTGGCAAAGCACAAAGAGAAGGAACCTGTCGAGATTGGGAACGACGTCGAGTACTTCAAGTCAGATCTACATCGCCTGAATGTCAAGAGAGAAGCCAGGGGTCTCCCAAGGCTTACAGAGAAGGAATTTGAAGAGCTGGCTGATGAACTGGACAATGAGAGTATATCTGGTTCAGAAGCTAGTGATTCAGAGGAAGAAGACATGGATTTTTACAATAGGAAGAAGGATTCATTAGAGACAATCTTTGAGAAGAGTATCCAAAGGCTAGAGGCTCTGAAAGTTGAAGAAGATGAAAGTATAGTCAGTCATTTGGCTACCAGATCTCCATATATACTGTTCAAATCAGAATTATTAGATGATTCAAAGGTATTTGGTGTTTTCAAATCATTATTCACCATTAAAGAACTCGAAACTCCTCTTGAATCTATTAAGATGTGGCAAACAAACTCATTAAATTCTAAATCGGCTCTATTCATGATTGGTGGTGGTCATTTTGCTGGTGCAATCATTAATCATAAACCCAAGTCCATTAAGGGTAACACCGTGAAACCAGGTGAAAACCCCTTGGAACACTCAGTTGATGTTGTGGTCCATAAATCATTTCATCGTTATACAACAAGAAGAAAACAAGGTGGTTCTCAATCTGCTAATGATAATGCTCATGGTAAGGCCAATTCTGCAGGTTCCTCCTTACGTCGTGCCAATGAAGCTGCTCTTCAGAATGAAGTCAGAGAGTTGTTAAGAAGTTGGAAGAATGAATTGGATGGTTGTGAATCTATCTTCATTAGAGCCAATGGTGCTGCTAACAAGAATATCCTTGTTGGGTATGAAGGTGCCGTTTTGAAGAATGATGATGTCAGGATCAAAAGTTTCCCATTCACTACAAAGAGAGCCACTACCACTGAGTTAAAACGTGCCTGGATCCAATTGGCTTACTTGGATGTCACCGATAGACCAAAGATCGATGATAAGAAGCTGAAGAAGAAACAAGCTCAAGAACAATTGAAATTAAGTACGATACAAAAGGCTAAAGAACAAATATCCATCTCTGAGGAAGAGAAACATTCAAGGGAACTTGTTGGGTTCTTGAAGAAGTCTAGAGGTCCCGTACTGATCACATATTTGAAGAAACATAAGCTATCTGGTAATTTTGAACTTGAACCAAAATCAGAATATTATACCACTCCAACTTTATTGCATTATGCCTCAGCCAATGGTATCAAGAATTTGATTTCTGCATTGATCAAGACAGGGAAGGCTGATCCAGCGATAAAGAATCCCAATGGTAGAACTGCATATGAAATCGCTGCTAATAAAGCCACAAGACAAGCATTCCAGATCGTCAGACATGAACTTGGTGAATCTTTTGCTGATTGGGAGGAAGCTAAAGTTGGTGAACCTGTCAGTAGAGAAATCATTGAAAAGGAGGAAGAGGAAGAAAGAGCCAAAGAGGAACAATTGAAGAAAGAGTTAATTCAAAAGGAGTTGGAAAAGAATGATGAGGTCAATGTCCCAAAAACTACTGCTCCAAGGCTTGGTGGTGTCTCTTTGGCTCAAACAAATATGAATACTTTATCTGATGAGCAAAGAATGAGATTGATGAGAGAACAAAGAGCAAGGGCTGCTGAGGCAAGAATCAAAGCTCATAAAGCTGGCTCTTAAAAGGTGAACTTTAATATCTAAATGCATTATATTCATTTTATTCATTATATTCATTAAATGGTTGGCTTGTTAACCTTTGTAAGTATGTATGAAATCACTTTATTGTTCTCAGTGATGATATTCTCTGTACATTCATCACCAACCGCAGGGATTGCCTCTGTTTTCAATGGATCTATATGTTTGAACCCAACAAGGCATTTTCTCATTGTCTTTTTCTTTTCTGTTGTTTCATCAGTTGAATTGTTCTTATACTCTAATGCAGAAACCCAACCGTTCTCCTTCTTGATTTCAACCTCAACCTCCTCCTTCTGCTCCTCCTCCTTCTCATCATCTTCCTCCTCTACCCCTTCTTCAATCTCATCACCAGTGCCATCACAATCACAATCGATCAAATCATGTGTGTTACACTGTGTATTCCTTTGGACATTAAACAAATCCTTTAAATCACTCATACCAAACAAATCATCCTTAGAACTAGATTTGTTATCAAGGAACTTATCAGACAAGTTATTCTTCATCAATTGGCGTTGAAAAATCTTTTCATCAATACACCCAGTAGTAATCAATCTATAGATGAACACAGGTCTCTTTTGACCATCTCTATGGATTCTTGCCATTGCTTGTAAATCCACAGATGGATTCCAGTCATTATCAAATAGAATTAATCTAGAGGCACCAATCAAGTTCAAACCAACACCTCCTGATTTAGAAGACAATAAAAATGCAAATTTGGCTCTTGCTTGTGAATTGTTAAATTGATTCACAATGGAATCACGTTCTTTTGCAGGTGTAGAGCCATCAAGTCTCAAATATGACAAGTCTAGTTTCCCCAAGATATTTTGTAAGATATCTAATGTTTGTGTATAATTTGATACAATAACAACTTTTTCATTCTTAGCAGAGATCTGGGTGAGTAATGCAATCAACACTTGAATCTTACCACTTGTCATTTGATTGCTGAAATTGTTTGAACTATACTCCTTGAAAGTTGAATCCGAGTTAATTAATGACGGCGAATTGCAAATTTTCTTGAATGTAGTGATTAATCCTAAAGTACCAGCATTTGATGATGAGTTAGTTATCAATTTTTCAAATGCATGAGATTGCAAAACTTCGTTAAATAGGTTGATCTGTAAAGGAGTTGGAGGACAAAATAAAACCATGTCAGTACGTGGTGGTAAATGGTTTTGAATAACTGAAGCTGTTCTTCTAAGAATGAAAGGTTTTGTAATATCAATCAAATCCTGTGATTTTTCTTCACCTTTAGCCATAAGTTCTTTATTCATCAGGGTTACTTCTCTAGATTTTAAAATTGGGTTGATGAAATTTCTTTTAAATTGATTAAAAGTCCCCAATATCCCCGGATTAATAAAATCAATAATGTTGAAGAACTCGATCAAGTCGTTTTGAATAGGAGTACCAGAAAGCAACACTTTTTTAGGAATTTCAAGTGAGTTTAAAGCGTGCAAAGTCTTGTTCGAGTTATTCTTCAATCTATGTCCTTCATCACAGACCAATAAATCAAACTGTGTTAGGGCCAATTCATCTCTCATGTTCAATATTTTTTCATAACCCATAACCAATACTTGATAAACTTTAGTTCTTGCAAAATTCTTGATATCCTGTTTATCTCTTAATAATGTGTTCTTGCTATGTAAAGTCAACACACCCAATCTATTCATAGGTAACCATTTCTTGAATTCTCTTTTCCAATTAGCAACGAGTGTTACGGGGCATGCAACAAGGACTTTCTTCACAATGGGAGTTTCAAACCCCTGTGGAGATTGTTTCAATAAAGTCCATATTAACGTAATGGTTTGTAAAGTTTTCCCAAGACCCATATCATCTGCAAGTAATGCACCGGTAATATCAACATTCTTCAACCCCATGACACATTCATACATGAACTTGACACCTTTGATCTGATGAGGTCTTAATTGTTTAGAAAGGAATGGATCAATAACAACGTCAACATCATCTTTGGACTTCTTCGGCATCATTGTGGCATTTGATGAAGATGAATCATACAAAGGTTGTCCTTTCTTTGGTTTATTTGCTTGTTGATCATCAGTTGGTACGACTTGTTTGAACTGTCTATTCACAGAGATTTGATGTTTCTTCATGACAGAGTTAGGTAGCACCAGTGGTGTTTTTGGTCTCAATACTTGCTCTTGATCAAATGGTTTCCCTTTAATCTTGTCTATTATTAGCTGGTCTTCGATCTCGCCCATGACTTCTATTTCAATTGAACCTAATGCAAACACACCATCAGTAGTGAACTTACCAACATTCGAACTTTGTAGTTTCTCTTTGAAATTCTCAGAAGCATCAAGCCTTAATGACAACTTTGTAGGATACAACACTATAACACCATCACCATCCCAAGTCTTGTTCTTCTTCATGGTTTGTTTTCGCCATACAACCTCAAAATACCTAACATGTTCATCTTGAGAATCAACCTTTTGTTTCTTTGGCTCATTATCAGTTAAAACCATCGCCATGGCGGGGCGCTTTGCCAGTGAAGCTGGTCTTCTTTGTGTGTTGGCATTGTTGATCTCCTTTTGGATCTTTGCTGTTGGTTTGGGTTTAACAGTGTTCTTGTTCTCATCAACCTTGAGCACAGGATTCATCATCCGCGGTGGTTTAAACTGGGTGTTGAGCGTGTTCACTGAGCCTGAGCCTGAGCCTGAGCCTGAGCTATTGGATCTTCTGTACATCTCAACTACTTGGACAGAATTAACACGGTTTTATCGGGGGAATCTTTAAGGTGGCGGTGGCGTTGTTTATTGTTTATTGTTTATTTTGGAAAGAAAAGTAAACAAAGGAATTTTGATGATAAAGAATTCTTTAGAGTCTTCTTGTAATTTATATACTTATAACAGTCAAGATCAAGAAATATACACTGATCAAATGCCCAATCCAGTCCCAGCACCAGCCATCTTTGCTTCGATGGGGATGTTTATCATTGATGAAATCCATTATCATCCATCAATGAACCTACCTCCACAAGAAAACATCCTTGGAGGTGGTGGAACCTTTGCAGCTCTTGGTGCCCGGATAGTGACCCCTTCAAATAGGGCTTGTGAGATTGGTTGGTTTATAGATAAGGGATCTGATTTCCCTGATGAGGTTGAGAAATATTTAAAGAGTTGGCAAACTGGTGCTATTTGGAGACAAGATTCACAAAGAAAGACTACAAGAGGATGGAATTATTATCATGAGGATGAATTTCGTGAGTTTAAATACCTTACTGAGAAGAAACGGATTATTGTTGATGATTTATTGGGATATGAATCATTGTTGAAGGCTAAATCATATCATTTAATATGTTCTCCATTAAGATGTCTTGAAATATTGAATAAATTGATTGATGAAAGAAAGAAGATTGGTTGGTTTGCAAAGCCAAGGGTTATATGGGAAGTTATACCTGATTTATGTAATGCTGAGAATTTAGAAGATGTTAAAAGAGTATTGAATCAAATTGATGTTTTCACTCCAAATGCTGAAGAAGCAGCAAGATTATTTGGATTGAAAGAACCCAAAATCATTGAAGAATTAGAAGAATTATCTAACAAATTCCTTCCATTTGTGAAAGGAGGTGTTGTATTACGTTGTGGTCCATTAGGTTGTTTTACACAAACACAAAGTTCAAAACATTGGTGGCCAGCATATCAAAATGAGAATAATCCAGATAAAAGAGTTATTGATCCAACTGGTGGAGGTAATACATTCATTGGAGGGTTTGCAGCTGGTCTTGTAATTAGTGAAGATTGGGATATTGCATCAATTTGTGGGAATATTAGTGCAGGTGTTGCTATTGAACAGATTGGAATGCCTAAATTTGATGGAATGAATTGGAATGGGAAAACATTGAAAGAGAGATTGGGAAATTATTTTAAATGGAATGGGATAGAGAAAGATATTGATCTAGTGTTGAAGGCATTAGGTTCATTAGATGATACATCTTGATTAGATTGAAACTTTTGCATATATTATAAACAAACCATATATATATATAATCATATACCCATGTTATAATCTCCTTGCTCATTAACAATCATGCCATCATTATTACAATTCTCTTGATCAAAAAATGGTATAGAATCAGTTGAAGTAGAAGAATTTCTTGACCATACTTTATAACCATCAATCATATAATTCTCAGCTTCACAAGATGGAGAAGGTTGAAAGTTCAAAGGTTTTATTATTTGTGGAGGTGGTGTGACAGGTCTAAAAGTGTTTAAAGAACCATTGTCTTGTGGGTATTTAGATACAGGGTATTCACATACAGTGTGTTTAGTATCTGGAGTGATTGGTTGTTCCTTCTTTACCCGTTTATAGCTTTGGAATTCATCTGTTTGCTTTCTCTTATTTCTAAGCTTTGGAGAGATGGAGATGAGTTTGGATGTGTGGTGACTGTGGTGTTTGATATACATGACCAATTGTATATGTATATATTAAACCACTTTAATTAACCTGTATGGTATGATGCCCATAAAAAAGAGCAAACTACTCTGGGGAAAAGGGGAAGTGAAGATCCAGGAGTCAATAATGAATAAGAAGGGACTTAGTTGGAGACTCAATGGAGACTACCCAGGGACTAAAGAGCTTTAAAAGAGCTTTAAAAGAGCTTTTAAAGAGTCTTTTACTATTAAATGATCTTTAGTTATAAGTTTTTCATTTAGTTTATTTTCAATTTACCATTTTGGGTTAATTAGAAATCTCATCAGGTGGTAATTGAAATATTTATTGTGTCTGTGTCTATGTCTATTGTGTATCTATAATGATTTATAGCTTCCATTTATTTATCACTTTGATTATTCCTTTAATTCCATATTTCTTTCTTATTGGTTTCCCTAGTTACGTTAATAGTAAATAGTTAAAGACTATTATTGATCTCATTTAATAAAGTTACCCTGATTATTTCCTTATTGAATATACAAAGAACAGAACATACACAAATATGTATACATAATATACAATACAGACAATTGTATATACATATATTTATTGTATATATTCATTGTATTTATTCTTTATTGTGTCAAATTAAATTCAATCAAATTCGCGAAAGTGTTTTTTATTAAAAATTTATATTAAAATGATAAAAAGAATACTTTCTCTATATAAATATATACAATTTATATACAATTATCTCTTAAAGAAATGGACAATATTTCCAATTTATCATCAAATCTTCCACCTACTGGGCCTATTTCAGAGAATTCCCTTCAAGAAATCACTAAAAACCTCACAAATGAATTCAAAATTGCTGCTAAATCAGTGTCTTCATTATATAAATATTCAATGCAAAGAAATGAAACAATTCGATATCAGGGTTATTTGGATGCTATTAATGATTTGATTCAAGTATTAAAGAATGGTGGTGATGTTGAGAATTGGGCAGTGTTGAAAAAATTGGAACTTGAAGGTACAGTAAAGAGAGAGACATCTGTTCAAACTCCAACTACATTAGAGAAATTACCTTCTGACTATGAGTTTAATATCACTAGTCTCCCTAGTCATCAACAGAAGTTCCCACCAACAAACCCTTTATTGACTGTTCAAAGAAGGAAGAAAGAGAAGGAGAAGGAGAAGGAGACTCTTTTGTCACATAAAGATCATTTAAAAGATGACAATGAAGATGAAGATGAACAAGATTATTCATTAGAGAATTCAAATAAAAGACGGTTTGAGGGGTTAAAGGGGGAAAAGAGACCAAAGTATTGATTTTATGGACTTGTTTTAGTTATTAGTTATTGTCATTAGTTATTGTCATTAGTTATTAGTTGTTAGTTATTTATCATTTACATTAATCTTCATGGAAGGTTCATTGGGTTTGGGTTTGGAGTTTAGCATTAATTAAATATAGATTTATATAGATTTATATGGATTTATATTATTCTTATGAGATTTGTATTTTATATAGAAATGAAAAAAATTCACTTTAAATATATAAGTCCCATATAAATTCACAAGTACACACACCATCCACACACCCAATGAAGCTCAAGGACAAGATCCCCGACAGACAAGTTTTACAACATCTTCAACGAACTTCAAAACTTCGAAAGTCTCTTATACAACGCAAATTATTCATTGAACAATTAAAAGGTTCAACTAATGTTATTGATAACATGATCATTCCACCTCTATTGAAAAGAGAACTTGAGCCAGTTATGTCTATAGGCACAGCAGGAACAATCAAAGCAATGACCAAGACTAGATTCATCCCACCAAATGTCACTAATCTCAAGATTAAATTAAATAAACCAGTCTTGATACAGAAATATAATGATTGGATTCATGATAATGCAATTAGTTTTATAATTAAAGATATTAGTGAAACAATTACAGATTTGAATTATCAAAATTTAACAAAACAATGTGATGTTGATTCTTTGAATATCGTTTCTGAATATCTTGAACAAGTATTATCATTAAATGATATCCCATTAGATTCAAAACTAATATCAATCCCATCATCAAATTTAGAAAAGGCTTTAATTACATTATCAACTCTCCAAAATCATAATCATGATTACTCAATCAACACTGTTCTTATAAATTTAACCAAGGCTCCACAAATTGCTAAACAAGTATTGAATTTATTACAAATTAATCAATCATCATCAAATCATTCATTAAATTATCAATCTTTATTACAAATTGCTAAAGAAACTCATCCAAATTCTCAAAATTTTACCAAAAAATTCCTTAGTGAACTTTCATATGCCAAATTCCTTGATGTGCAACTAACAGAGATCCAAAACTCTTCCTTTTTGGTGTTTAAAAGGAATTGAGAATTAATCCTGGTAATAAATCATTTATATTTTGTGTATAAGTAAAAAATCATAAATTCATAAAATCACCACAAATTCATTAAAACCATTAAATATCCCATAAAATCAGCCCAACTTGCTACTTTAAATGCCCAAACCACTTGTCCCACGTCGGTGGCGTAAAAGCAGACTCTTCTGGGGGATCATTCTTGCTCTCACTCTTTTACTGTTTGTTAAAAGACTGGGAAATGATCAAGATGAGACTCAAAACATCATCTCATCACAAACAATAGCTGAAAAGGAGATTGATTCCCTTGAGGACTACAACAGACGCATGCGTAGACCTCAGCCACCGGCAAAGGTCAATTCCTATTTCAAGAACCAATGTTCCAATTATTTGGATTACTCTCAACAGATTCATGAACCATTAAGTAAAGGTCCCTTAAAACTCCCATTCCAAAGACCACCAGAACATTGTCGTACTTTTAAAAGTGAATCAGTTGAAATGGCCATCAAACAATTAAAAGAAAAGATCTCTGATCCAGATTTAGCAAGATTAGTTGAAAATACATTACCAAATACATTAGATACAACAATACTATGGCATAAACCAACAATTTCAACTGATAAATATTCTCAAACTTTTATTGTCACTGGTGATATACATGCTGAATGGTTAAGAGATGCTGCTAGACAATTGTCAGTCTATCAAGAATTCACTCCATATGATTCCAATTTAAAAGAATTGATTCGTGGTGCTATCAACACTCAGGCTAGTTATATCCTTATAAGTCCATATTGCAATGCCTTCCATCCACCTCCAGCTTCAGGAATAAAGAAAGGTGATACTGCTTTTGATGCTGTCTTCCCAAAACCAAATTGGAAATATGTCTTTGAATGTAAATGGGAAATTGATTCTTTAGCATCTTTCTTAACTTTGACTAATGAATATTATGAGGTCACTAAAGATAGTTCCATCTTTAACGATCTATGGATTAATGCTATAATTAACATCTTGACTGTCTTGAAAAGAGAATCATCTCCAACTTTTACTAAAGATGGGAAAATTTTACCATTTTATTATACATTTCAAAGAGATACAAATATTGGAACTGAAACATTACCTTTAGCTGGTCTAGGTAACCCTGTCAATTTTGATATTGGATTGATTAGATCTGCCTTCAGACCATCTGATGATTCCACTATTTATCAATTCTTCATCCCTGGTAATGCCCACATGTCTGTTGAATTAGCAAAGATTGCTGAAATCTTGGAATCTTTAATCGAAACCAAATTAAAAGATGTTGAAGAATTAGATATGATAATCACAAAGGCCAAAGAGTTTAGTTCAACTATCAAAAATGCCATCTATGAACATGCTGTCTTTGAACATAAGGAGTTTGGTAAAGTATTTGCTTATGAAATTGATGGTTATGGTGGTGCTAATTTTATGGATGATGCAAATATCCCATCATTATTATCCTTACCAGATCTTGGGTTCATTAAATCATCTGATCCAATCTATCAAAACACTAGAAAGATGATCCTATCTAAACGTGGTAATCCTTACTACTTAATTGGTCCTCATTTCGAAGGTATTGGTGGTCCACATATTGGTATTCATAATGCATGGCCAATGAGTTTATTGATACAGATTAGAACCAGTGATGATGATGAAGAAATACTGGATTGTTTGAACAAAGTGCTCAAGACAACTGGTGATTTAGGTTTAATTCATGAAAGTATTCATGTTAATGTTCCTTATGGATTAAAATTCACTAGACCTTGGTTCAGTTGGGCAAATTCTGAATTTGGTAAAACCATTTTAAATTTAGCTGAAAGAAAACCACATTTAATCTTTAAAGATAAGAAATCTTACAAGTTTGAGGGTTAAAAAGTGTTTTAAGGAAGTGTGTGTAATACAATTTTACTGGTTGATATATTTAGCAATATTTTCAGCAGTTTTACTTGAAACAGTCTTTGCCGTTTGTTCATAAGCAGATTGATAACGGGCCTGTAGAGCATCATTTTCATCAATTTCACCTTGTCTATCTTCTGGGAAAGTGTATTCTCTTTCAATACCTTCATCTTCATCTCTTAATATTAACCCATCATTTTCACCTTCTTCAATGGATTCTGTATCCGATAAAACATTGATTTCATCCCTTGGATTCTTTTTATCAGAAATACCTAAATCATTCATCAAATGTGTCAAGTTCTTTTCTTTTCTCTTTTTTTCCTTCTCTTCTTTTTCTTTTAAGATTCTTTCTCTTTCCACTTTATAATATTCATTATATTCATCAACTTTATCATCAACAGATTGTAAAAATTCATCAAACCCAGCACCAGTATAACTCGACACTCCAACAACACTCAATTGTGAATAAAACTCTTCAAGCATCAAAGACATGGAATTAATCAATGAGTTCATATATCCTGACCCTGACCCTTCACCTTCATCATCTTCATCTGCTTTTAAAGCCTCTTGGAACTTTTCAAAATCAGTCAACCATTCCTTTGCAAAATCCGCATTCTCAACATCGGTCTTATTAAACACAAGGATCATTGGTAATTTAGTCTTGTAAAGAATGGAACAAGCATAAAGCATATTGGACATGAATGTAGTTGGAGATGTGTTTCTTGGAGTATCAACAATATATGCAATGACTGTAGGGAAAGTAGAAGCAAAGGCTTCAGTGATGATGGAACCTGAAGCACTCCAAATAAAACATTCGATTTGACCAGGAGTATCAATAATAACATTTGAATATTTATTAGCTTTATTCTCAACCAATTTTAAAACTTGATCAATCTTTGTAGAAAACAAATTCAATGATGTTACAATGGCACCATTTGGTCCAAGTTGATAATTCTCTTGAACTTTCTTATACTTTACTGAATCTCTAATATCAATATTACAACCATATGGAACTTTTAAAACAGCAGGATCTAAATTGATGACATAGGGTGGAGTCTTCTTTGTATGCAAATGGGAGTTTAAACGTTGCATGAAAGTGGTCTTACCGGAGCCGGCCATACCAATACAAAGGATTGTACTTGGAGCCATTTTACTGAAGAATAAAGTGGCGTTTGTGGTTTTATTAAGCAGTTTGCTTATTAAAGTGACATAAATTTTCACTTTTTGGTGCTGACAAATGTATTATGTAAGCGATGAGTTATTATGTAATCGGGTTATATCACTTCATATACTCACAATGATGGTTAATGACCGTTAATGATGGCTAATGATGGTTAATGTAGCTCTATCAGGTATTTATTGGCATTGAGTTAATATATGAGTTGAAATATCAAAAATTAATGATGTTGGAGGGTTATGAAATCAGAAAAGAACTACAACAAAACTTGATAGTAGCTGTATATCATTAGATCAACTAATCATAAATAGTACCATGATAAAATGATAAGGAGTATAAACAACTGTATAAAGACAGACCTAAAACAGGAGATGCCAAAAATAAAAAGATAAAATAATAAAACGAACTAAAAAACTAAAATGACAATATATGAATAATAATAAAGCAAAAAGGGGAATATCAAAATCATAATAACCAATCAACAAACTTACCCCAGGCGGTGTTTGGAGGGGCAAATTTGATATTACATTCTGCTTCTTCCTTTTCAGCTTCTTCCAAACCGGTGATAACATCGGTTTCTTCAATTGGATAAGCCCATTTCCAATTCTTAGTGACCAACTTATGACCAAAGTATAATAAGAAGAAAACTGGTAAAGTGATGTAAGCAGCAACGAAATCTGAAGCATTAAAGTCAAAAAAGATAGCGTAACCATTGGTCAAGTTCAAGACAACCAAGAATCCAATGGAGTAATAAGCACCATACGGTTGGAATGGAGTTCTGTATGGCAATCTATCTTGTAGACCATTATAATAGACAGCTTTTCTAAATCTCAAATAAGAGATACCAATAATGATCCAACCAATGAAACCTGAGATGGTACAGATGTTTGAAAACCAGTTGAACACTTTAGAACCACTTGAGGAGACATTTAAGAAAGAGATCAAGGAAAGGATGGCAGTTAGGGCACAAGCATAGTATGGAACACCATTTCTATTGGTTTTTTGGAAAATCTTTGGAGCATCACCATCTTTAGCCATGGTATACAAGAATCTTGAGGCAGCATAAAAGAAAGAATTACCAGCTGACCAAGCAGAAGTTAAAACAGCAGCGTTAATGATATGATTCAACACTTTAATATCAACCAATTGAATACCAATAACGAATGGAGAGGCAGAAGCATCTGAAGAACCAGATAATAATCTTGGGTTGTTTGAAGGAACAACGATACCAATGACAAAGGCACCACCGATGTAAAAAGTCATTAATCTGTAGATGAATCTTCTGGCAGCCTTGGAGACGTTTCTTCTTGGGTTTTCAGTTTCACCAGAGGCAACAGCGACTAATTCAGGACCGACAATAAAGGCAAACCCGGACTTGATGACAGCAGTCCAGACATCTAGGAAACGACCAGTGGAACCATGAGATAAATGTTCCACGAAAGGACCTGGATGCTTCCAGTATCTGAAACCTTGAACACCTTTTTGGTTTGGACCACCACCAAAGAAGATGACAACACCAACAAGTAATAAACCAAGAATACAAAAGATCTTCATGGAGGCAAACCAAAATTCAGCTTCACCATAGTATTTCACAGCTAAGAAATTCAAGGCGATGATGACAGCTAAGAAAACAACGATCCAAGCAGCAATTGGAACAGCATCTGTCCAATATTTAACAACAATGGCAGCAGCAGTAACTTCTGCACAAATTAAAATGACAAAAGTGTAATAATAAATCCAACCAGCAGCAAAACCTAAACTTTCATCAACATATCTTTTGGCCAAATCAGAAATAACACCACCTTTCAAAGGCAAATAACAAATCATTTCACCCAATTGATTCATAACATTCCAAAGAACAGTGGACATGATAATATAACCTAATAATAGAGCAACAGGACCACAGGTGGCCAAAGTTGAACCGGAACCGACAAACAGACCCGTCCCGATGGCACCACCAAGGGCAATCAGTTGGATGTGTCTAGCTTTTAGACCTTTGTGTAGTTCTTGACCTTGACCAGAACCAGTCATGACGGCTTGAAGTTCAAGGTCATCAACATAACCTTGGGAGGACTCGCCAGCCTCTTGGGCACTGGCCTTGTCAAAGTAAGGTTGTTTCTCCTCGATGTTGGGGACAGACATTTTGTGAAGTGATTATTAAAGAGTAATGGAAACAGGGATCACGAGTGGCTAAAAAGTTGGGGCAAAAGCTTTGTATTTATATAATCCATCAGGAAAAAGGTTCATCTTGGAGTCAGTCGACTGTAAAAGCATTAACTGTATAATTTCTTTTTTTTTTGATCGATTGTAGTCCCCCGAAGGCCAAATGACAGAGATAACGGGGACTTTAACAAAAAAACAAGATATAGGTTTTCTCTATCAGTATGCAAATCAGTTGCAAAATTTCATCAGAAATGGGCCAAGGAACTGGGAGATAAACTTAACACAGAAGAAGCGCGCTGAAAGTGTGGCCATTCTGTTGTTTTTTTCCAGTGGTGTGGACTGAGTAGTCTCTGGACCCTGATTGAAGGTTTAGAGGTCTAGTCTAGTTAGAAAATGAGCATTCTGGGGCGCGCGACTCATACAAAGCCTGAAAAGATGGGGTAAATAGAAAAGGCTTGATCCAGGGGGGAGAGAATGACGTCTGGAGTACACGGTGGCCGTTCTAGCGGGTGCCCTCTTAGGTTCTTGTCGTCAATTTCGCCACCTGTTTTTTCTTAGTGCCTTGTCAGCGGCCTTTGCTCGCATATGCCTGTGTTTTTTGGCGGTTCCATCGTGGCCCAGAATGAGTTCGCGGGGCAGCTCTTCGCGGGAAAGTGCCGTTTGAGGGACTCAGCGGGATTCTCTAGCGGGTAAAGTTTCTTTTTCCGCGCTTTTTTTTTTGTGTCACTGGGGGTCTGTCACCCAAAAATGAGAACCCATCCACCGTTTTCGCGACCAGGAGAAAACAACAATGGTAAGAACTAGCGAGAGTGTGATAAAGGGGGACTAGGCTAGGCCCTTTTGGCATTTCATTCATGACCTGTGTATCTAAGAATACTGTGTGGGTATGTTCTACACGCTGAGTTTTGCGACTTTCTCTCTTCATTTTCCTTCTCCCATGAGTAAAATTGGTGTGTGTTTCTTGCTTCCTAATCTGGCAACGGACGGCTTCCCGCTGGGAAGACTTTTCTGTATGGCATGTTTTTTGTTGTAGATTAACAAACACACATTTTCCAATGATTTCTGGTGGAATAACTTGACCGCATTTCCACCAGGGAAACGCTACGCGACATGGCTGATAAGAGGAGGGGCTATTGTGATCGTGCGTTATCGTAACTTTTAATTGGGTCAGGGTCCTTTTCATTGTTGATCGCTAATTAAAAAACCAAGTATAATGGTTCTGTAAAAAAAAACATACAGTTAAGGTTGTAATCAGAAATACCAAGACTAATATAAACACTCAAAGGAAAGGAAACCCGCCAGATTCTATTTGTTCTAGGACCATTGGACTTTGTTCTAGGACCATTGGACTTTGTTGGGCGGGTTTTGTATACTTTGATGATAATGGATACAATAGATCAGACCACAATATGTTGCCCCTTCCCCCTTTGACGGTCCTCACATCAATCTCTCTAGCTCTCTATCTCTCTCTGTTACTGCGAGATCTGAATCCGAGAACCACCCGTTACAATGATATATTGGTACACAATGGACAAGGGTCCAACAGTTTCCCTTATTCTTTTGTTTCGTAAATCTTTCGTTTCCTTTTACAGTTGGAGAACCGTTAAGCTTTCCATCTCTAATATTCCTATTTTAACTATGCCAAAGAACAGGGCAAGATCCAATCCAACCTACAAATATGACAAAACAATTAGTATCAAATTAAAAACGTCAATTATGAATTAAGCAAATTATATCATCTTATTTAGACAGCATGACCAGAACTGGTATCACTATGATGAAGGGCAGTGTTACCCTTTTCAGCATTGTTCAAGTTAGAATTCGAGCCATTCAAAGTGGCATCATCAATACTTCCTAAATTCTTTAATCTGTCAGGTCTGTAAAAACGTAAATCAACTCTACCAAACAGATAAAGCAAATTGACAATGGTCTCCAGGGCACCAAACATCACATACATAACCACGGGTTTAAAGATCCAAGATTGGTCCTGCTTTTGATCATCAATAAAAGTGGAAACACATCTAAATATGGAAGATAGGGCAAGGATAAAAGTGGTGGTAAAGATAATGACATGAGACCAAGTATGATCCAAAGTGCCGGATTTGGAGGTGACTGATTGAACACGTTCCACAGTTTCATATTTATGTTCATGAGCAGTGGAGGCAATGACTCTGATTGCACGTTTAGCCAATGATGGATCACGACGTTTAAAAGATTCTTCAGCTTCACGACAAGAACCCTTTGGAACAAAATAAGTCCATCCAAATGATTCAATCCACCATGGTTGATAAGTAACAATGGATTGGGCACTCTTGGTTGGAGGTAAGATAGTGGCAGAAATGGTCAACACCATGGCTAAAACCGAATAGAGCACACACAAGATGGCAGCAGCTTGAACAACTTGTTTACACATATTGAAATGATGTTCGCTTAAAAAGTAAACATAAGGAACCACAGCACCAACAATGGCCATAACAACGACACCACTAACAACGGTGTAGACAACAGTCATTGCTGTCCAAAACAACTTGGAAGAACCTAATCTTGGATGATGCAAAGTAAAGATTCTTTGAGCAAGCACCAAGTTTAATGAGGCCAAAATGACAATAGGGACAATTATAAACACACTAGAGGCGATCCCAACTTTTAATTTCAAGATATCTTTACTCCATGCAATTCTCATTGCCCAACCAACAAGTCTAATAGTGTTATAAAAGGCAAATCCAAGACTTAGCCAAAACTTGTGACCTCTTGAATAATTCTTGAAAAAGATGTATAAATGGGCCACTAAAAAGATGAAGGAGATGGCAGTAAACAATGCTGAGGGGGCAGTATCACTTGATGTTGGATAGTCCCCAAAGATGGAGTGTTGGATTCCCAAGGTGTAATCAACAAGGAACTGAGGTACTTCACCAAGTAGCTTCTTTGCCCTGTCGACTAAGATCAAGACACCGGTCCCATCTGCGGCACCGTTGGTAGATGATTTGAAGGCAGCAATTAATGAATCCATTACTAAGTGGGTATATGATGTGATTAAAAACTAGTGGTTTCATTTGTTATATTGGGCTTGTCTGAGTTTATATACGAGGAATTCCAGTTTGATGATCATGAGAAGCAGTCTCCACATTCTATTAAAGATAATTTATGACAGTTATTGACAGTTAATGACAGTTTATGACAGTTTCTCCACTTGTTGACGTGTTTTTGCCATCGGCTGAAATTTCATTGCTGTTTTTGGGAACTACGGCAACGGTTGTTTGGTGGGGTTGGTGAGATCTGAGGGAACTTTCTAAAGGTTGGGGTATACGGGTAAAACAGGGATGTTATTAGTTAATTAGATTATTAGATTATTAGATTAGTGCTTTGGTTCTGGCCTCGGATAATTAACACTAAACTTCGCCGGAGGGGCTTTTGCCTGTAAATATTAATATTAATATTAATTACAAAATGCTGATGCTGATACTTTAACTCTCTTGGCCCCTTATAAAAACAAACATTTACTGACGTTTTATTCGGATGAATTGAGAAGGAAAAAAACCACTTTTGACACAATAAGAATATTTAAATGTGGGGTTTCATAATTCGGGTCGGATATCCGGGCATTATGGTGGGTAGGTGATAAATAATAGATTGAGCTCTGTTAATTATAATAGTTGTTACCTTATTCTTCTCTTTTTGGTATAAAGCCTTCCTTTTTAATTCCTTTTCCTTTTGGTAAAACAATTCATTTTGAGTTTAAAGAGTTCTCAAGAAGGAAATCTATGAGAAGCTTGGAAAGTTGCAATGGAAACGATTTTTGAGAAAACTTTGAGGAACCTTTTGAGAAAATACAGTGGAAGTCATTTTAAAAGAGATTTTACACATACATTTCCACTAAAAACATCTTTTTAACACTTTATCATATTTAGATCGTTTAACCTTGTTTAATATAATATACAGAAAAGTGGTTGGGGCAGCAGAAATTGTTTCTTCAATCTTTTTAAATTCAATTTAAATTAAAAAGACCTCAGCGGCAAAACAAAAAGATTTGCCACCCAAAATTTGGTTAACTTCATTATATTTAAACAATGTCAGACACTACAGAAGACGACACTTTAATAGCCGCCACATTAATTGTTGAATATTTGAAACAGGCATTGTCCGATTTGAAAGAAACTGGTGATTATTTATCTTATGCTACTTTGCTTGATGTTCATTTATCCAACCCTGAAAGATTCTCTGATGAGGAAAAGAGGGAAATCTTGATCACTTTACGTACAATCTTTCTGGAGAATCTTGATATCGTCAAGGAGATTGGCTGGGATTTGCCTGAATTGTTGTTACCTTTCTACAATCTGGAATGGGGGTTTGAAGGGAAGTTGAGTACTACTGGTTTAATCAATTTAAACATGGAAAACTTTGATATCATTGCCAAAAACGGTAATGCGAAGGAACTCTTTATCAAATCTATTGAAATCCTTTCAACTATGCCATTTCTAACTGAAGAAGAACAAGAAAGTGAAGAATTTGAAAAATTGGACAAGATTTTGGATTTGAAAATCCATACAACTATTGAATTATTATCCTCATCTTTAAAAAGAATCAATACAATATATCCTTCCAAATTCCTTGCTATGGCCTTAAACTCCTTATTACAATTGTTTGTTAGATATAACAATTTTTCACGTCACAATAGAATTGTCATAAGGAGATTATATTCATT
This sequence comes from Taiozyma bovis, assembly GCA_003707945.3. Lineage (NCBI taxonomy): Eukaryota > Fungi > Ascomycota > Saccharomycetes > Phaffomycetales > Wickerhamomycetaceae > Taiozyma > Taiozyma bovis. Next base: position 2,631 of record PPMH03000041.1, on the reverse strand, counting down.
TGCTAGAGATTATCTTCCACCATTAAAACCATTGAATTGGATTGAAGATAATGATTTAACTTCCAAAGAAGCGGAAAAGTTGGTTGATGATGAAAACTATTTACAGAGATTACTGCTACAAAGCTTTTTAACCAATATTTATGCCCTATCTTTTGGTCATTCATCATTGAGTTATGCCTTCTTATACTACCGTCAGTTACAATTGACAAAGAAAGGTTTGCTGCCTATGAAGCATGAATTATCTGAAGAAGAATTGACCAGCACATTGACCGTCTTTGCAAGATTTTTCACATTGGCTACTAGTTATGATATTGATTTTGTCAAAGAATTTGAGAAATTGAAAATTGATTCACTTGAATTATTTATCAAGACAATTAAAAGTGATCAAAATGATGATGATAAAATCCAAGATTCATTTAAATTCTCAATCAATGACAAAATTGCCAACTTGTTAAACCCAGAATCAAAGACTATTCCGAAATCCCCTCAAGGTTTATTGGTCATGGTCACCCAATATCAAAACGAATCACAAGATGATTTATCAATGACATTACATGAATTGATCTCCATAACTATCAGATTCCTATCACCTGGTTTATTATCTGATAAATTCAGAAACTTTGGGGTTTTGGATTCAATCTTATTCTGGTGTTGGAAGACAATCATTAATGCTACACCAAAGGATTTTGAACCAATTCCAAAATTCCAATTGATCCTATTCTTACAAATTATAATATTCTATTCTTCAGTGATCCCACATCCATCTGTTGGTTTGGTATCATACACGTTATTAACCAGAGTTTTAACTTTGATTGATGAGGAAACCAGTTATAACTTTATTATTGATACTTTGACCACTGCTCCTTTTGAAAACTCCAAGGCTGCCATGATCAACATCTTGAAGGATTTGGTCATTAGAGAACGTCCATCCTCTATCTCTGAAGTCACTAATGCCCTGGAACAAACTAGCTTGCAAGATGGTAAACCTCCAGTTCCAAAGAGACACTATATCCAATTGAACAAAGATCGTGTTGAGGACATTTATGCCCTGATTAGAGAAACCATTGATGAGACTTTGGCTGATGGTGTCACTGATTCGAAAGTGTTATTAGGCTATGTGAACTTTTTAATTGGGATCAGGAAATTATACCCAACAGACAAGATCAAGGAGATTGTTGACATTACAAAGCAGAAGTTGAAAGCCCCAGGGCCAGAAGATGGCAATATCAGAGCCTTTATCAATGTCGCTGTTGATTCATTGGAAAGACACTTGTCAGAGAATGATTAAAATATCATTCAAACACTTTCTTAAACCTTGGAGATATCGATTCAAACGCTCAAACAACAATGGATAAACGAAGTACAACCAATTTTATTTGTAACCAGCCCTATATATATATAGAATTGTCTGTGTATATCACTTGTCTTGTTCCCCCTAATTGTATTTCCCACAAAACATCTTGTCAGAGATCCCATCTGTTTCTGTTAAAAGGACCACAATCAGATCACATACCATTCCCCCTTATCAGAATTGAAGCAGGGATATCGTACAATGCGATTGAGGACAATTTCAAGCAAGGGAGAAACGATGGTATAAGTTACTCGCTAGATTGGCTTTTGGTTTTTGAGTTCCACAATCCCAGGTGGTTACACAATCATAATTCACTCATCAAACACAGATCTTGATGAGAAACAGTGCTCGAATAACATAAGTGTCATTCAATGTCATCGAGTCATCCAACGGGTACATTGGCGATGTTGGCTCTTGGTGGTGCCATTGGGACAGGTTTATTCGACGGGCTCAGGTTCTACTTTAGCCACATGTGGTCCTTCTTCTCTGCTTATTGGCTATTTGATCATGTCGACGGTCATCTGGAACCTGAAGAACCAATTGGGTGAATTAATTTGTTAGTTGCCTTTGAGAGGTGGTGTCTTGTCTGTTTTGGTTACCTCGGTACGTTGATGAAAGTTTAGGAATAAGGCTGACCAACCATCCCATCCCATCCATACAGTATCGCCGTTGTTATCTGATTAATTAGTTTGACTTTGTATTATCGCTATGGAAACTTCTTAAACCTTGTCCTACAACAAAACACACGTCAATAAGCAAATGATCATAACACATGAGAAAGGTCCTTAACATTTTAATAGTCTTGAGTGGGAGCGAGAAGTAGCTTCTGATACATCCCCTGAAGTGGCTCGATCCCCAGCTTTAAATGATTCTTTTGGCACGTTGATCGATATTATATAACCTGCCTTTGCAAATGACATAATTACTACAAGAAAGTTGGACATATCATAGCAAAAAATAAACTAGCTACAATGACACGGGACCTTCAAGGCCAAACCGCTTGCAGAGGCCATCAATCTCCGTCATTTTTGTCAAAAGGGGACTTTCAACTTTGTCAAGATCCAAAGATAAACCAAAATCTATGATTGTAGGCCACATGTCAGGACCGAAGGCGATATTACGCATATATGGGTCACCTTGTAGGACTCCAGCTTCCTGGACTCTTTTGTAGTTTCGAATCACAGACATATGTACCTCAAGATCCAGTGTCTTTGCTGCCTCTTCCTTGACTGGCTCACCACAATAATTAGTGATAAGGAAAGCGCCGCTACGCTTAGCAT